>SNQJ01S0001235.1:173782-208862 GCA_010110895.2 Picea sitchensis
GTATGATGTATGTAAAAGAAGAACTACAATTGCTAGGCAACTGTGTCCTTCACTCCAAGACGACTTCACAAAGAATGAAATTTCTGCTCAATGAAGGTCTTGGTGAAGATGTTTTTCGTCTGTTCTACTAAAGGACAGAACCGTAAGTTGATGAACCCCTCGTGTACTAAGTCCCATATGTAGTGCATGTGGATCTCGATGTGCTTCATATGATGCCTCTGAACTGGATCTCTATAGAACTTCAGAGTGCTCTGGTTGTCACACCAGATGACGATTAACTGATGAAACTGAATGCCCAACTCAGTGAGAAAATTTTGTAGCCACATAGCCTAAATGGTTATGTTAACTACCCCTTTGTACTCTGCCTCGACTAAAGATAGAGAAATGGCAGCTTGCTTCTTTCTCGACCAAAAGATAGGCCTGGAACTAAGACTGAGTGAGTAACCAGATGTGGACTTGCGATCAATGTTATCGCCGGCCCAGTTGGAATCAGTAAACCCAATGAGATCTAATGTAGAGTCTGTTGCATAATGAATTCCAAATGTGATGGTTCCCTATATGTATCGAAGGATACACTTTGTGGCCTTCCAATGTAGCTCATGCAACTCCTGCATGAACCTGGAAACTGTGCCAACTCCATATGAGAGGTCTGGTCTGGAGTGTGTGAGATACGACAAGCTCCCCACTAGCTGTATGTATAGTGTGTTTTCAACCAGTGGAGTCTCCCCTCCATCCTCAAGTTTGACTCCTGATAGGAAAGGAGTTGAAGAAGACTTGTAGTCTATCATGTGAAATCTCTCAAGGAGATCTCATGCATACTTGGCCTGAGACAGTTTGATGCCTGATGCATCCTGACTTATTTCGAGTCCAAGGAAGAAGTGTAGTGGACCCATGTCCGTCATCAAAAACCTGGCATGTAGAATCCTCTTGACTGTACCAATCATTGAAGTCGAGCACTGGGTGATCGGAAAATCATCGACATACATAACTAAAAGTAGAAGTGAATCAATCATCCTGAGCATGTAGACATTCGGGTCTAATTTACAACATACAAAGTTCTGTGACAACATTTAGGAATCCATCTTGGCATACCATTCCCTTAGAGCCTGCTTGAGGCCATAAAGTGACTTTTTCAGTTGACAAACCAAAGACAAGTCATGCATAAATCCATGGGGCTACTCCATTTATATCTCCTCAGAGAGATCACCATGAAGAAATGCATTCTTCACATACATCTGATGGACTTCCCATCCCTTGGTTGTCGCAATGGTAAGAGCTAATCATATGGAATCCATCTTTGCTACTGGAGCGAAGGTCTCATCATAGTCAATACCATGAACCTGTTGAAATCCTTTGGAAACAAGCCTGGCTCTGTATCTATTGATCTGTCCATCTGTTTTGCTCTTGGTCCTGTAGACCCATATGCATCTGACAAGTTTCCTCCCAGAAGGAAGGGGAACCAGATCCCAATTCTGGTTCTCAAGGAGGGAGTTGTACTCCTCCTGCATGGTAGATTCCAAAAATGGATTTCCAACAGCCTCGCCATAAGACTGTGGATCTAAAGAGTGAACCAAGAAAATATTCCTGGAGGGCAACGATTTAGTGGTAGTGGGTGCAACAGGAGGATCCTCTAAATTGGATCGAGTTCTCTTAGTATCCGCTGGATCACCAATGAGATCCCCTGCATATTGAAGAGCCCACTTGGGCCTCTGCTCTGGCTCTACAACTGCATCTATATTATCTGAATTTGCATCCGATTATACTGACTCTGAATCTGAATCATCTGATTCCTCTGAATCAAAAATCTCATCTGAAGAAGAATTGGCATGTTCATGCTCATCATCTCGGACAAGTGGAAGAATGAAGATGTCTGCATGCGACTGTTGAGTTGCATGCGAGACACTTTCCTTGAATTGGACACTACGCTCAATGATGATTCAGTCTGAGGAAAGGTCAAGAAGTCGATATCCATTCACACCGTCGGGGTATCCAACAAAAATGCACTCAATGCTCTGTGGATCAAGTGCCTTCCTCGTTTCAGAGGGAATCATGGCCCATGCACGTGAACTGAAAATGTGAAAGTGGGTCACTTCTGGTTTGAGGCTGCTCCAAGCCTTGTAGGGGGTCTTATACTTGATAGATCTATGGGGAGATCTGTTTTGGATGTATGTTGCATAGTTAAGTGCTTTGGCCCATAGTCTCTGTGGTAGTTAATTTGCATGCAACATGCAAGATGCCATCCCCTTTAGAGATCAGTTTTTCCACTCAGCAACTTCGTTTTGCTGTGGAGTATAGGGAACTGTGTGCTACAACTGAATCCCTGCCTCATGGAAAATATTATGGATCTCATGATTTATATACTCTCCCCCATTATGAGTTTGGAGGAATTTGATCTTATTTTTGGATTGTGTCTCAACCAAGGCTTTGAAATCTTTGAGGTGTTGAAAGACCTCGAATTTTTGTGTGAGAAAGTAGATCCAAGTAAAATGTGAGAAATCATCAACAAAAATGAGAAAAAACCTCTCTTTTTTGAGGGATGGATGCGGAAAAGGACCCATAAGGTCATTGTGGATCAGATATAAAGGTTTGAAAGCTCGCTGAGACTTTCCTTTGTCGAATTTCTCTTGAGGGTGTTTTCCAAGAACACATCCCTCACATACTCCCTTGGAGAAATGGATGTCTGGTAGACCATCAACTAATTTTTGCTTGCTAATTTGTTGCATGTATCTGAAATTCAAATTTCCAAAACTTTCGTGCCATATCCTACTACTTTCATCAGCATGAGTAAGCAGTAAAGCAGAATCAAGTTCAATGAATTCAGAAAAAGTATACAATCTAAACTGATGATTTACCTCACTGGTAGCAACCCTGGATTTGGTTTTCATGTTGTATATGTCCATGGAATTTGGTGTGAAGATATATTTATTTTCGGTGCTGGAATTTGTCATCTGATATACAGAGAGAAGGTTGATAGAAAGTTTCGGAACATGCAGCATGTTCTCGAAGCTTTTGTTGGTGAGTTCAATCCTTCCTTTACCGGTGACTTCGACAGAGGAGTTGTCCCCCATCAGAATAGGAGGACCTTTGCATGCATCCAAAGAAGAATATGTTTCTTCTGATGCAGCCATGTGATGTGATGCTCCTAAATCAACGATCCAAGCATCGGGAGAGGAGTTGATTGCAATCAAGGCATGGCTAGAATTGCCTTTCTTGGAATTCAGATCTTCTGGCTTCTTCTTCTTTGCACCCTTGGGGATGCGATCTCCAAGGTTTTTTTGTTGAGTTATTTGAGACATAATATCTAATTTTTTTTGCATGCATGTGAATTCCAAATGGAATCCTTTGTGACAGTACGTGCATTTCTCTCCTTTTCTTCCCTTTTCCCCTTTGGATTCGAAGGCATCGGTGAACAGTTTTGTGTACCCTTCCTTCTTTGGATGTGCATGAGCTTTTCATTTATCTTTATCTTTAGATTTTTTATATTTTTGGCTGCCATCATGCACAGTGAGTGCATGTGCCCTTGGGCCTTTTATTGTGCCCATGTTGATGAGCTTGGTTTGTCTTGTGTCAGTGATTCGATAAATTCCTCAAGAGAAGGCATCTTCCAGGTGGCTCCAGAGGTGAATCTGATAGTATGGAATGTGGACATGAATATAGAGAATTCAGGACCAAGCTTGGAGATAAAGGTGAGAACCATTTGTTTCTCCTCCTTCGATTTATCAACCTCACAAGCTTTGAGTTGTGACAGTAAATCCTTGAATTTTGTAAAGAAATCTTGGATATTATCGAAGCTTTTTGGATCCAATGTGAGAAGATACACCTCTAGCATGTGTCTCCTCATCTCATCCTATTTTCCAAATAACCCTTCCAAGGTGGTCCAGGCTTCATTGGGAGTCTTATAGGAAGATATGTGAAAAAGGAGATCGGGAGAAATTAGATTGCAAATTGTTCTGAGTGCCTCATCCATGTGATTTAAGTACTTGGATTTTTCTATGGTTGATGTCAGTTTTTTATATGTATTCAAGTTTAACCTATACAAACCTCTAGATTGGATATGTATGGTTATTTTCTCCTTCCATACAAAATAGTTGTAAGGTGTAAGAATGAATTCTTTTTTGAATTCCATCTTTCCGTTGTCTTCAATCTTTTGTACCTACAAAAAATTTTGGTGTAGATTTTGCTTAGCAGTCTGTCAGCTCTGATACCATGTAAATGTGTTGAACCTGCACAAAATATATCTAGCTAAAAAATAATACACACATTTGCAAAGAGAATTGGAGAAAGAAGAAGAAGGAGAGGAAGAATGAAAAAATTCTCATTAGCCGTTGTGAATAATGAATAATTTACACATGATATACTCTGTATAACTCAATGAGTTCATACTAGAGGTGAACCAATGCACCATAGTGGTGGTCTAGAGTGATTTGGACACACACCAGTAGTTACAAGAGTGAACTACCACCTAGTCTAGTCTCTCAGGCAATTACGGGAGTGAATTGCCACCTAGTTGAGTTAACTAGTCAACTAGTCTTCAGTTAACTAACTGAACAGAGATTAGTGAGGATTTAACTCAAGGAATCAAGGCTAATGCACCATTTTGGTGATGATCCCAAGGAAAGGTTGAATTATCATGGTGATGATCCCAATGTTGCATGGTGATAAAACCAATGAAACATCTAAACTAAACTCAACTAGTCAAACTGAAGTGTCAACTGAAAGAGAATATTATCCAAATGGAATATTCTCCCTTAAAATATAGGAGATTGGATAATGACTAATTATGACTAATAAACAAGGAAAAACCTTAGGAAAAAGAAATACTAGGTGTGTGTGAAGTAACTCCAATAGGTGTATGTCTTAATGTGGTTTATTGTACCTTGGGTTGTTGTTGGATGAAGGTTACGATAACTATCTCTCACACCTTTTCTAATTGGTCATAGGCCTCAATAATCCCATGATGGTTTAAGAAGGAACCTTTGATGGTCAATAGCTTATTTGTTGGAGATTATAGATTCTTATGGTGTGATCTATACAGTTTTTTGTCTAATTGGCCTTAGTTTGTTTTTGTTTCATTGAATCAAATATTTCACCACGGTGACCATCCTCCTTGCCACTCTCATAGACAACAAAGGTTTCCTCAAGATATAGAGGAATCCTTGGTCATCAGGTAGCAACTGTCCACACTAGATGACACACACATAGTTGTTGGGGCTCATTCCTCAAATTAAAGGGAGGACGAACACTTGGAGATTAAATTCATTGATGAAAATGTTTTGTTTCATTTTAATCCTCCATTGATAGAGCCTTCAAACCATTTTCTTATCAAGGTGGGTAAATCACCTTTGCATGATCCTTTTTCTTTTTTGAGTAGTTCACATACAATTCCAAGCATTAGTGGGTCATCCAATGTGGGAATAACTACTCCTATTACCTTAATATTGTTAAGAGGAGTAACCATTGACACCTCCATACTACCTGTAAGTGGGATAAATACTCCTATTTATATTCCTTAGACATAAAATTCCCCTAATTAGGGAACTTATATCATCATTAAAACTATTCCTCCCTTAAGTATGCATATTTTTTTCATGCCCATGGTGTCTACATTATTTCCTACATCTAGATTCACTTTTTGCAGGGGGGAAATCCTTGGTTATAACATCAATAGAAAGTTTCCACCTCTCTTTCATGTACCCATAGGTAGCTTGGAAATATTGAATGAAGGTTTTCCTTTTGGTTTCAATGTTCAACATGGGGATGACCCTATAACGAGTGTTTCTCATGCCCAATGGCATATTAATTCCCCTAGAGGAAATGCGGTGGGCGGATATATGACTTTTTCCAAGGGGACGCAAGTCCCATCATTTATCCACCATAATAAATTCCCAAACACGCAGTTGTCATTATTTTATACCTTGAACTTACCAAACTTATCTCAATTGTTGAATGACCATGTTAAGCATCTACCATCTTAGAAAATTATACCAATTGAATTACCATCGAACATACCCAAGTTTGAGGGATGGTCCAGAGAATATCCTTCTACCCATTGTAGATTTTAACCTTGTACAATTAATTAATGCAAATATATTCTTAATAAAAACAAAAAGGATTCAATGGCACACACACACAATACACATATATTTTACCATGGAAACCCAAACCAGGAAAACCAAAAACCTATTTAGAGTCACACTTCTTCTAATCATCATACATAGCCTAAATAGAAATCTCACAAATAAAAAGAGAGTTCCCTTATTGGGAGAAAACCCTAACCTAACTTCTATCATCATTTCTACGACCTTATAATGAACGGTCCAGATTGACTACAAAATTACAATATTTTACAAGGCAATTTTACCAAAAATTTCTTTGGGGGGGCTTTTTCCCCATGCCCCCCAACCAAGGGGGTAGAGACCCCATGTACTCCCTTCATTCAGGGGCCATCCCTCAAACCCCTGACAGAATGGGGGTAGGCATACCTACATATGAATCAGGAAGATAATCAGGGTCCACAGCTAACACCGCTATGACCCCACAACCAACATTAGGTATAGTCATGCAAATAATATAACACATACCCAACACCCATTTCATGATTATCTACCTTTTTTATTCATAAAAATCCTCGGTGCATGATATTATTGATGGACCTCCACATTATAGATCATGAGGCCCATATATGACATATTTTGACTTTTCTTGTTCTTGATAAACCCAATTTTTTTACCATGATTAATATAAAGTATGATTTTATGTAATTAAGTTATGAATGGGTTAACTTGGTTGATTAAATGTGTTGTATTTAGTTATTTTTTCTTGATGTAATGATATTGAGAATACTTTCATGACTAAATCCAAGTGGGTCGAATCACCAAGGGATTTCTGCTCCAACATGCCTTGAGGAAAATTGGGGGTTTTGTTTGCTCACCCTCTTCCATGGGGTAACAAGTATTTAAGGAACTCTATTTAGCTCGCTCATTCGAATTGTTGATCCATGAGATGAAATCTACCAATAGATATATTTCCTATAACTAGGGGCCCTAATTTTAGGGATTCCGGGTGTAATATACCTAACATATATTACCCCCTTTATGTACAATTAACCTAAATATACCGTAGATGTATTACATTTATTATCATAATGAAATAAATATCATGTAATAATAGTCATAGGAAAATCATTATATGTTGTAGTAATTATAAGTTTATGTAATAATGATAAGTCATGCCCTTTCCCAAGGACATGACTTATAACTCATGTGTGTATATATATGCACGTCATTGTAACTATATAACACAACAAGAAATTTAATAAACATATTTATTTAAATTTAATTTGGTTCAATCCAAATTGGTATTAGATCTTTAAGGATACCAATATTCTTTTCAAAGCAAGCATAGAAATAATTAACCATAAAATTAATTATTCTAAAGAAAGCATATAACCATGAAGTTATGAAAATGAAGGAAATATGTAAAGAAGGAGGTTTTGAAATGTCAAAAATTCCCAGAGGAAGTTTTCCGAAGAGGATGAAGATGACCATGATAACAAAAATGATGAGGATGATTTACATGGAGAGGATTTAAGGGATATGTTAGAAACATGTCATTCTAGGGGGATTTCATTCCAAATCTAAGTCCAAGTAAGGGTACACATAGTCACAACTATATTGCTTCTCTCCTTGAGATCAAACAAAGATGTAATATCTTAAAAAATGGAATAATCTATGTGATCATACTAATATATTAGTTGGTCGAGGTAGACATGCAATGGGTAAAATTGAAAAAGTGTCCCACTATGTGGGTGTGCAACCACATATTGGTTATATTACCCTTAAAAAAAAAATTAAGGAAAAATAATGAACCATTAAATCAAAAGAGTTTTTTCACTAAAGGAAAAATAATGAACCATCCACTACAATTGAAAAAGATCCTCAAGTTAGAGGTACTCACTAGCAAGAGGAAGATAATTCTATTGATTCACAAACATCTCCAGCTAGTGTCCAACCTGGGAATATTGCAGCCTAAGAATATTGTAGAGTTTGTGAGACATTGGACGAGCATCTATGTTACAACACTTGGTTAGAATGAAAAGGATCTATATTTCGACCAAAAAAATCAATTCAAGTGATTTCCATGAAAACAAAATCCGCCCACATTGACATTACAAAAGATTGTTGAGATTTGGGTACCTTGGAAAGTGGTCCCCTTGTATTTTTGAGCCTCTAAACACAAGTGGGAAATAATTTGTACCATGTACCATGTAATTTATGTCTAATTTCACTTTGACTTAGGATATTTAAGCCAAAAGTGAAATTTGGTCATTTTAGCCTAAAATGACTATAAATTCACTTTGTGGGTGAATTGGGAGACATAAAGTGAAACTATGGAAACTTAAGTAAAGTGGGTTTTGAGTAGAGATTCCTTTGGAGATATCTCAACCATTGATTAGAGATGAGATGAGATGATCTTATCCACACATACTTTAGGTTTTCTCATGTTTCCTTAAGAGGGGCGCATAGGGAAAAGGAAGTCTCATTCACTCTTATGTTCACTTGAAGAGTTTGAGAGGAAGAATTGAGGAGAGGATGGTGGCATTGAGTGAGGAAAGCTTGGGCACCCCCATTCATGGAGGTAGATAGAAGGCTTAGACCCTCATTTATTTGTGGAGATTTTTCTTTCTAGGATGAGGGCGCACTTTAGGAGGAGGGTGCACAGCTAGCAGGGAGGACTTGCAGTGGTCATCTTGCTTTGAGGAAAGTTTCAGTGGAGAGATAAAACACATATTGAGAGTTGTGTGCAATGGTTTCTCCATCACAAATTCTAGTAGCTAGGGCGCTTCATTTCAGTGGATTGGGCAACTTGTGGGGAGGGCACACCATGTTAGGGAGCATTTCTACCTCTTAATGGACTTGTGTTGTAGCTTTAGTCAAGATTTTATTGTACCAGTTTCATCTGTTTATTGTACTTGTTGTATTCTACATTCTATTATCTACATTTATACACTCACATTCCAAACTGGTTTTCCCTGAGGGGGGTTTATCCAGAGTCATGTTGACCAATAATACTTGTGTTCATTTTCATGTATGCTAGTGTTTAGAACAACATTATTTCAGATGTAAATATCTCTAGGTGTGTTACATAATTTATGGTATGCATGTGCTAACATCGTTGTGACAAAAACTACATGCTAGAGCACCTAAAAGGCCTATGTAACTGTAACAAAACAACAGAGAAGTTCTTGAATAGTTTGATGTTATAAAAAAATAGCAAACCCTTGTTTGACAGTTGAAACTTAGATCCAACTTGAGGTCAAACACAAACCTAGTGGGAAGCTTGTTAGGACCTGGAAAATCTTCATGGTATCAGAGCTTGGTGGCTGATTTTTGCTTAGTTTTGGACAACATTTTGTGGACTATTCTATATAGATTTTGGGCAGATTTTGTGGACAGCCATTGACAGAGTTTAGTGGTAGCTTGTTGGAAGAATGTTTTTGGAGAGTTGTAGGATAGTTGGTGGACATTTTGTTAGCTTCTTTTAACACCTACTTTCTAGGAGTGAGGCTGATTTTTCACAACCTCATTTCACACCTATATTGCTAGGAGTGAGGTCATTGTTCATTTTCATCTTTTCACACCTGCGTTGAGAGGAGTGAGTAAATGTTCCTTTGTAGTTGTAGCATCAGTTTGAGTGCAGTGGGAATTGATGTTAGCATCTCATGTGCATGTGGAGGATAGGATAGCTAGAGCTAGCAACTGATCTCCTTGGAAGGCTAGGATTGTCTTTGTCTAAGAGGACCTTGAACTATGGGATATAGTTGAGGTGCATGTCGATGTTCCTCCTCTTATTTATCCCATCTTGTTAGTAGAGTTCAAGAAGAGGAACAACAAGGAAAAGAGGATGATGTGTGATGTAGTGAGGGATTACACCATTCCCCACTTGACAGGGAAAAACTATTCATTTGAGATCTGTGCATCTCTATGCAAGCTTTACCAGATCTCTAATCAGAACCAGAAGATGGTTATGTTTGATTGACTCGGGGGAATTCACATGCTCAAGGATGAGTCGGTTACTTCTTACCTTGGCCGATACACCCATATCAGAGACGAGATTGCAGTCGTTTGATAGGTAGTGGACCCAGACTCTATAATGAGGAAAACCTTAAACAACTTCACCAAACCATGGGGTCCATTTTTTCATGGCATTTTTGCCAGGGAGATCATGCCCACTTGGGAGAAATTATGGGATTATTGTGTCCAAGAGGATACTAGAATTACATCAGAGACTTCTGGACAACAATAGACATTTCAAGGTGATGAGGACCTTGCTCTTTGGACAAAGGGAAAGAAGAAGACTGGAAAGGGAGGTCGATAGGGTCCCAAGTTTGAGGCCCCTCTACAGGGAGAGAGAAATGGTGGGAAGAAGAGATACATGAGCACAATGAGACTCTTTTCTTGTAAAGAGACAGGTCACTATGTAGGACAGTGTCCCAAGAATAAGAATAAGAAGAAGGATGACACAACAACGACAATACATAAGCTTAAGTTTGATACACAGTTTGCGAGAGAGTGTCCATTCACTACTTCTTTATCAGTTGTTACACCATCCAACATCATGTGGGGAGATAGAGTTGAGGAGGACCTATTGACTCATAGTAGTGATTAAGAGGGAAACCGGACTCAGTTTTCTTG
This sequence comes from Picea sitchensis, assembly GCA_010110895.2. Taxonomy (NCBI): domain Eukaryota; kingdom Viridiplantae; phylum Streptophyta; class Pinopsida; order Pinales; family Pinaceae; genus Picea; species Picea sitchensis. The sequence goes on from SNQJ01S0001235.1 coordinate 184,477, forward strand.
GACACCATCATCAGGGGTGACTGGTCCACCCGGGCTAATTTCAGTTTCAGAGTTTTTAAGACAGAGGGTTGGTGCAGGGGCTTCAGAGCATCAAACATTGATGAGGAGGAGAAACAGGGAACCATGGAGGCTTGAGACTCACTTGGCTATGGAGACGGGTAGATCATATTTTTGTTTCACTTCAGGTGGAAGCTACTTGACGAGAGGCCAAGTTGAGGATCTTGGTGAGATGTGGAGATCCTGGTACTCTTAGTGAGATACCAAGAGGGGGAGACTATTGGTGAGATGCCAAGGGAGTGAATCTTGGTGAGATGACAAGAGTAGTGACCATTGGCGAGATGCTTGGAGGTACAAATCCTTGGTGGGAGACCAAGGTTGGGATCTTTGTCTTGATACCAAGATCTAGGTGATCTTGGATAAGTGGAGAGACACTTCCATCTATATATCACACATATTCAACAGATCTGTGTCAGAGACTACTTTGATTGACCAAGGTACATCCATACTCACCGAGTGTTTTCCAGTAGGAAACCATGTCCACTATAGGGATGATATTGGTTGTGAAGGGAACTTTCCTTAGTAAGAGGGAGTGTTGAGATTTGGGTACCTTGGAAAGTGGTCCCCTTGTGTTTGTGAGCCTCTAAGAAAAAGTGGGAAATACTTTGTACCATGTACCATGTACTTTGTGTTTAGTTTCACTTTGATTTAGGATATTTAAGTCAAAAGTGAAATTTGGTCATTTTAGCCCAAAATGACTATTAATTCACTTTGTGGGTGAATTGGGAGACATAAAGTGAAACTATGGAAACTTAAGTAAAGTGGGTTTTGAGTTGAGATTCTTTTGGAGAGACTTCAACCATTGATTAGAGATGATATGAGATTATCTCATCCACACATACTTTAGGTTTTCTCATGTTTCCTTAAGAGGGGTGCATAGGGAAAAGGGAGGCTCATTCACTCTTATGTTCACTTGAAGAGTTTGAGAGGGAGAATTGAGGAGAGGATGGTGGAATTGAGTGAGTAAATATTGGGTTCCCCCATTCATGGAGGTAGCCAGAAGGCTTAGATCCTCATTTATTTGTGGAGATTGTTCTTGCTAGGAGGAGGGCATATAACTAGCAAGGAGCACTTGCGGTGGGCAGTTTTCTTTGAGGACAACTTCATTGGAGAGATACAATAGAGATTCAGAGTTGTGTGCAAGGTTTTCTCCATGAGAACTTCCAGCCGCTAGGGTTCTTCATTTCAGTGGATTGGGCAACTTGTGAGGAGGGCACACCATTCTATGGCGCATCTCTACCTATTGGACGTGTGTTGCAGCTTGAGTCAAACTACTATTGTATCAAGATCATTTTTTTATTGTACTTCTTGTATTCCACCTTCTATTCTCCACATTTATACATTCATATTCCAAATTGGTTTTCCCTGGGCGGGTTTTATCTAGGGTCATGTTGACCAAAAACATTATTTCATAAATTATGTAACACACCTATTGTTTAGAACAACATTATTTCAGTTGTGTAGATATCTAGGTGTGTTACATAATTTATGGTATGCATGTGCTAGAATGTTTTTAACAAAAACTACATGCTAGAGCACCTAAAAGGCCTATGTAACCGTAAAAAAACATCAGAGAAGTTATTGAACATTTTTTTGTTATAAAATATAAGCAAACCCTTGTTTGACAGTTGAAACTTAGAGCCAACCTGAGGTCAAAGAAAGACCTAGTTGGCAGCTTGTTAGGACCTGGAAAATATTCATGGTACCAAAGCTTGGTGGCTGACTTTTGTTGAGTTTTGGACATCATTTTGTGGACTTTTCTAGACATCTTTTGGGAAAATTTTGTGGACAGACATTGACAAAGTTTAGTGGAAGCCTATTGGAATAATTTTTGTGGAGAGTTGTACAACGGTTGGTGGACATTTCATCAACCTCTTTTCACACCTACTTGCTAGTAGTGAGGTTGATTTTTCATGACCTCTTTTCACACCTATCTTTCTAGGAGTGAGGTTGTTGTTAGTTTTCCTCTTTTCACGCATGTGTTTATAGGAGTGAGGCAATGTTCCTTTGCAGTTGTAGCATCAGTTTGAGTGCACTGGGAAGTTATGTCAGCATCTCAGATTCCTGTGGAGGATAGGCTAGCTAGATCTAGCAACTAATATCCTTGGAAGGCCAGGATTGTCTTTGTCTTAGAGGACCTCAAACTATGGGATATATTTGAGGTACCTATTTTTTTTCCTTCTTCTATTGCTCCCGTATTTTTAGCAAAGTTCAGGAAGAGGAATAATAAGTAAAAGAGGATGGTGTGTGATGAAGTGAGGGATCACATCATTCCCCACTTGACTAGAAAAGAATACATTTGAGATGTGGGAATCTCTATGAAATATTTACTATATCTCTAACCAGAACCGAAATATGGTTCAATTTAATCAACTCAGGGGCATTCACATGCTCAAGCATGATTCAGTTACTTCTTACCTTGGTCAATACACCCAGATCAAAGATGATCTTCCAACCGTCGAAGAGGTAATGGAACCAGCCTCTATGGCGAGGATAGCCTTAAACAACTTCACCAAACCATGGGGTCCATTTGTTCATGGCATTGTTTCCAGGGAGATCATGCCCACTTGGGAGAGATTGTGGGATAATTTCATCCAAGAGGAGACTAGAGTTACATCAGAGACTTTTGGAAAGTAGTATAAATTTCAGGGTGATGAGGACCTTTCTCTTTGGGAAAAGGGAAAGAAGAAGACCGACAAGGGAGGTCGAAAGGTTCCCCAAGTTTGGCACCCCGCCAGAGGGAGAGAGAAGTGGTGGGAAAAAGACATACATGAGCATAATGAGATGCTTTTCTTGTAGAAGAAGAAGAAGTAGGATGACATGACAACGACAACAGAGGAGATTGAGTTCGATACACATTTTGTGAGAGAGTGTGCATTCACTACTTCTTTGTTAGTTGTTACACCATCCAACATTAGGTGGGGAGACAAAGTTGAGGAGGACCTATTGAATCATAGTAGTGATTCAAAGGGAGCTCAGACTTAGTTTTATTGGACACCAGCATCAAGGGTTATTGGTACACTCGAGACTGCTTCAGTTTCAGTGTTTTCGAGACACAAGGTTGGTGCAGGGACTTTAGAACATCAAATATTGATGAGGAGGAGTAGCAGGGAACCAAGGAGGCTTGAGCCTCACTTGGCTACGGAGACGGGAAGATCTGATTTTGGTTTCACTTTAGGTGGAAGCTACTTGGCAAGAGGCCAAGTTGAGGAACTTCATGAGATGTGAAGATCTTGGTACTCTTGGTGAAATACCAAGAGGGGAAGACTCTTGGTGAGATGCCAAGAGAGCGAATCTTGGTGATATTCCAAGGGTAGTGACCATTGGCAAGATGCCAGGAGGTAGAAATCCTTGGTGGGAGACCAAGGTTGAGATCTTTGGTTTGATACCAAGATCTAGCTGATCTTGGATAGGTGGAGAGACACTTCCATCTATATATCATGCATATTGAGCATATCTGTGTCAGAGACTACTTTCAATTATCAGGGTACAACCATATTCACGGAGTATTTTCCAGTAGGAACCAATGTCCACTATAGGGATGATATTGGTGGTGAAGGGAACTTTCCTTGGTAAGAGGGAATGTTGAGATTTGGGTACCTTAGAAAGTGGTCCCCTTGTGTTTGTAAGCCTCTAAAAAAATGTGGGAAATACTTTGTACCATGTAATTTATGTCTAATTTCACTTTGACTTAGGAGATTTAATTCAAAAGTGAAATTTGGTCATTTTAGCCTAAAATGACTATTAATTCACTTTGTGGGTGAATTGGGAGACATAAAATGAAACTATCGAAACTTAAGTAAAGTGGGTTTTGAGTTGAGATTATTTTGGAGATATCTCAACCATTGATTAGAGATGAGATGAGATGATCTCATCCACACATAATTTAGGTTTTCTCATGTTTACTTAAGAGGGGCGCATAGGGAAAAGGGAGACGCATTCACTCTTATGTTCACTTGAAGAGTTTGAGAGGGATCATTGAGGAGAGGATGGTGGAATTGAGTGAGGAAATCTAGGGCACCACCATTAATGGAGGTAGCCATGAGGATTAGACCCTCATTTATTTGTGGAGATTGTTCTTGTTAGGAGGAGGGCACACTTGAGGAGGAGGGTGCAAAGATTGCAGGGAGGACTTGCAGTGGTTAGTTTTCTTTGAGGACAGTTTTAGTGGAGATATACAACATAGATTCAGGGCTGTATGCAAGGGTTTCTCCATCAGAACTTATAGCAACTAGGGCGCTTCATTTCAGTGGATTGGACAACTTCTGAGGAGGGCACACCATGCTAGGGTGCATATCTACCTCTTGTAATTGTATTGCAGCTTGATTCAAGCTGTTATTGTATCAAGTCCATTTGTTTATTGTACTTGTTGTATTCCACCTTCTATTCTCCACATTTATACACTCATATTCCAAACTGGTTTTCCCTGGGGGGGGGGTTTATCCAGGGTCATGTTGACCAAAAGTACATGTGTTCATTTTCATGTATGCTAGTGTTTAGAACATCATTATTTGAGCTGTAAAGATATCTAGGTGTGTTACATAATTTATGGTATGCACGTGATAACATATTTGTGAAAAAAACTACATGATAGAGCACCTAAAAGGCTTATGTAATCATAACAAAATAGTAGAGAATTTCCTGGATATTTTGTTGTTATAAAACAACAACAAACCCTTATTTGACAGTTGAAACTTAGATCCAACTTGAGGTCAAAGACATACCTAGTTGGAAGCTTGTTAGGTCCTAGAAATTCTTCAAGTTGTTAGGACATGGAAAATGGAGAATATCATAGCCTGAGAATATTGCAGAGGTTGTGAGTCATTGGACTAGTATCACTTTTACAACACTTGGTTAGAATGAAAAGGGTCTATATTTCGACCAAAAAAATCAATTCAAGTGATTTCCATGAAAACAAAAGCCACCCACATTAACATTACAAAAGATGACGTCGAATAGGAATCAAAAGATATTATTCATTATATACCTCAAATATTTAGAGATATTGTGGCCAGTTCAACATCCATGGAGAATTCCAATATCATGAAGGATAATATTATAAGTGATTGATTTTTTCCATCCCTCCAAATTCCTATCTTCCCTGTCATTCTCAACTCCAGTCTGCTTGGCCCCACTGCGAATAGACTTCAATATTTGGTTCATATACCATGAGCACCACCACTATCCAACTTCAGTTTTATGTTTCATGTAATGGAGAAGGTCCAATAAATGTGAATTAAATCAAGTTTATGGGTTGTCCCATCAAAGACAAGAAGCTACCATAATTCATCTTTCTTAATAATGTCTTCGATTATGAATTATGGAAAAATGGAGAACCCTTTCTAGAAGCAATCTGACACAAAGTATGATCTGGACCATGCCTTAGCCTATATAATGAACATATGTGTCTTGAACATAGTATGATATGGACCATCCCTTAGCCTATATAATGAACATACGTGTGTTGAACATAGTATGATCTAGACCATCCCTTAGCCTATATAATGAATACTGAACATAGTGGTGACTGGGACTTTGAGGCTTCTGGATACATCAATAATATGACCATAAATTTAGCGTGTAATTTAAATCACGCTTATCAATGTGATGTTGAAATCAGTTGGGCATAATGGCCTACTCTAGAATGCAAATGAGAAGAATAAATTGGAGGAAAACATTTCTATTGAGAATTATTTTCAAGAGGATCAAGACATTGGTCAAGGTTCAACTAGAGAAAAGGAATAGCTAATCTCCTTGAACATATTGTTTAAAATCCATGTCTTAATCAGATTATGTAACACCCTAGGTTTTGAGCCCCCATTTTAAATAATGTATTGTTACAATGTTGAGAGGCCATAGTGCCCAAATAACTATTAAAAGGCTAGTGTGCCCAGGAAATGTAATGTTTTTATCATTATTAATAATAAATACATCATTGGCTGCTAGACGAACAAGGACTAGAGTTATAGGGTGCTATGATTCCACAAGAGAGGGGACTTGAGGGGATAAATTTTTATTCCTATTTTAATTATCCTTTTGTATAAGGGAGTGGATCAATTACGTGAGCTTCTTGGGGGAGGCCAAGAGTTTCTTGATTTCCCACGAAAATACTTAAACCCGTACCTGGTCTGATTAGGGGGTTGGCTTGTTCTCTCCTTCACTTCTTCTTTCATTCCATTCTTTCCCTCACGCATTCATTCAATGATTTTTCATTGTTTTGAACCTTGGGTGGAGATCGCACTCCATTCATTTTCGTCACCCATTCATCTTCCTCATTTGTGTCTTGGCTGGGAAAAGGAGAACTAACTGTTGAAGAGCATCCATGGTATCATTGGTTGTAGAGGTCGCTGGTGTAATCTAACCCTGACTTGAGGCCTGTACGTCTTAGATGAATTACCTTGTGTCTAGATTTGTTCACAGCTGTGAGTCCTGAGTGTTGGGTATGTGTTATATTCTTTGCATCTGTGTGTGTGGGCACGTCAGATTCGACAACTGCGTCTGATGATCCCTCTAGTAGTGTGTTTTGTGTCATGTGCGCCGGGTGATTTCCTAGGGGGTTCCCAGGGGGCGATAGGTATGCCCCCCCTAGTTATGCGCAACGTTCAGGGAAGTGCCCTGAATTTTATTTTTGGGGCGGTTTTTGCTATTTTTAGTTGATTTTGCTATTTTTAGTGGTTTTCTAAATTAATCCCGGATTAAGGGATTAGGGTTTTGGTATCTACAAAATACCTAAAAAAATTGTATATATTGTATGGTGAATGGTGAAATTTGATATAATGAATATAAGAAAGGTTTTCCCAGTTGAGGGTTTCCAGTATAAAATCTCTTTGTACTATGTGTATGAGACATTGATTAAATTATGTTTTTCTTAAGAATCTATATGCATTTCTTTACTTCACAGGTTTAAAACTTACATGTGGTATCAGAGCTCATTTTTGGCTTCAGAGGAATGCCTTTGTTGTTGAGGGTTTGGATCGATCTTGATAACAATGGATCGTTGTGGATCCTGTTACACGGAATAATGGTACACCGTCTACTAGCACATAGGCTATGGGTACACAACCTACTAGTACACAAACTACCAGTACACCACCTACTAGTATGTCGAAGGAAGATTGGGAGAAGTTGGAAAGAAGAGAAAGGAGAACTATTCAAATCTACCTGGCAGATTAGGTGTTGTTGAATGTCTCAGGAGAATCTACAGCCAAGGAACTATGGGATAAGTTGGGGAATTTGTATCAATCAAAGTCCCTAGTAAACAAGTTGTTTCTTCGAAATAAGTTGTATCATCTTAGGATGGAATATGGAGATTATGTGACAGAAAATCTAAATGCCTTTAATAATCTACTAAGTCAACTTGTCTCTGTTAATATTACAATTGCAAAAGAAGATAAGTGTATTACTTTGTTATGTTCTTTTCCAGACTCTTGGGATAATATGGTTGTAGCAATAGGTAGTACCACTCAATATACATTGAAGTATGAGGATGTAGATGCATCCTTGTTATCTGAAGAGATGAGGTGGAAAAACATGGATGGTCATAACACAGATGTTTTATTTGTAAGAGATCGTACCCAAGACAGGAATCCTGGTAAGTCTTCGGGGGGGATATCTAAATCTACAGGTAGATCTAAGTCTCCAGGAAAATCTTTGAGGAAATGTTGGAAGTGTGGTAAAACAGGGCATTATAAGAAAGATTGCAAGTCTAAGAAGGTTGAAAAACCAAAGGGATATGATAGTACCTCTTCCACAGAGATGAAAACCTCCACTGAAGAAGGAGGTGATGTTTACCTGACATCTACAGGTACACATGTAGACCATGATGTTTGGTTGATAACTCAGGTACGTCATACCACATGACTCCTCACAGGAAGTGGTTCTCTGAATACGAAAAATATGAAGGTGGTGATGTATTCCTAGGAGATGACTCGACAAAAAAAATCATGGGACGTGGAAGGGTTAGGTTGCTGCTAAAAGATGGAAGGATTAGAACACTCCCTGAGGTTCTTCACATTCCAAAACTAGCTAGGAGCCTAATATCTGTAAGCAATTTGGATGATGAAGGAGTGAATACTGTATTTGGAAAGAACACTTGCAAGATGGTACGAGGAGCAATGGTGTTGATGAGGGGAGTTCGGTATGGAACTCTATACAAGTTGTTGGGAATCACTTATACTAATGGGTGAAATAGTTTTGTTATCCTTGAGAAGAGAAATGAAGGAGACAAGATCAATACTATCCCAGAAAAGAAGACCATGATGTGGCATCAAAGACTGGGGCATATTGGAGAAAAGGGCCTTCGAAAACTACACGGTAAAAGTATGGTTGAAGGTATGGCTAATTGCACTCCGGATTTTTATTTTTGTGAACATTTCATATATGGTAAACAGAATCAAGTAAGATTCCCATCTGGTGCTACAAGAGCAAAGGGGATCTTAGAGTTGATACATAGTGATGTGTTTGGACCTGTGCCTATTCCATGTATTATGTTTCATTCATAGATGATTTCTCAAGGAACACATCGATTTATTTTCTTAGAAAGAAATCTGAGGTATTTTATACATTTAAAGAGTTTAAGGCTCTAGTAGAAAATCAGACAGAGAAGAAAATAAAGGTATTAAGAACAGATAATGGTGGAGAATTTTGCGGAAAAGAATTCAAAGAATTCTATAAGAAGTGTGGTATAGAAAGGCAGAAGACTACTCCATACACTCCTTAGCAGAATGGATTTGCAGAAAGGATGAACATGACATTGATGGAAAAATCAAGGAGCATGCTTAGCGGTGTCAGGTTAGGACAAGAATTATGGGTAGGGGCAGTGGGTACAACATGTTACCTGGTCAATCGATCACCTACATCGGCGTTGGATGATAAAACTACACATGAGGTATGGTTTGGAAAGAAACCCTCTCTTCAACATCTTAGAGTGTTTGGTTGTGATTATTATGTACATGTTCCAAAGGAAAATAGGAGTAAGTTGGATAAAAAGGTTGAAAAGTGTATCTTTATTGGTTATAAAGATGGTGTGAAAGGTTATAAGATTTGGAACCCAAAAACCAAGAACATTGTTTACAGTCAAGATGTTGTTTTCAGAGAGGTAAAAGATGTGTCCAAACAGGAATTCCTACCAATGCAAGACGAACCTGAGAAAATAGAGCTAGACTTGGATGATGCAAAATCTGAATCATCTGAAAGAGATGAAGCAGCAGAATAAGAAGAAGAACCTCATACCTCAGTATTGAGGAGATAAGTGAGAGAAAGAAGGCAACTAGAAAGGTATAGCCCACCTGATTTTCGTTCCAATTTTGCTTTATCTATTATTGATGATGATCCCAGAACTATCAGGGAAGCAATGAATTAAGAGGATAGTAAACTATGGAAGAAGGCCATGGTTGAAGAAATGGATGCCTTGGATAAGAATGAGGCATGGGATATAGTTGAGTTGCCAGTTGGAAGAAAATTTGTTGGTAGCAAATGGTTGCTTAAGAAGAAGGTTAATGAAGAAGGAAAAGTGGAGAAATACAAAGCTCGGCTAGTAGAAAAGGGTTATTCCCAGGTAGAGGTAATTGACTTTGGTGAGATTTTTTCTCTTGTTTCTAAGTTAAATTCTATTAAATTTCTTTTATCTATTGTTGTTGCTTTTTATCTTGAAGTGGAATAGATGGATGTGAAGACAGCATTCCTACATGGGGATTCGAAAGAAGAAATCTACATGCAGTAGCCAAAAGGCTTTGTAGTGAAGGGAAAGAAAGAGTTGGTCTGTAAGCTAAAGAAGTCACTATATGGTCTAAAGCAATCACCTAGGATGTGGTACCAAAAGTTTGATACATACATACTTGAATTGGGATTTGTGAGAAGCAGGGTTGATCACTGTGTATATTCCAAGCAGGTTGGTAATCAATTCATTTATGTGGTGTTGTATGTTGATGACATGTTGTTGGTAGGAAATAACATGGATGTTATCAAGGAGGTGAAATCACATCTATCCTCCAAATTTGACATGAAGGATCTTGGTGCTGCTAACTTCATTCTGGGAATGGAGATTAAAAGAGAACACGCAAATAGGAAACTCTGGTTGAATAAAAGAAAATATATTGAGACGATATTGTAGAGGTTTAATATGCATGGAAGTAAACCAGTCAAGGTTCCTATTCCTATAGGTGTAAATTTATCTACATATCAGTGTCCCAATACACAGGAAGAAAAAGAGGACATGTCCCATGTTCTGTATGCCAGTGCAGTTGGCAGTTTGATGTATGCAATGGTCTGTAATATACCGTACATTTCACATGCAGTAGGAGTTTTGAGCAAGTATATGTCAAAACCAAGGAAGGAGCATTGGACAGTAGTAAAGAGGGTCTTCATGTATCTTCATGGCACTACCAGTTATGGATTGTGCTACCAAGGAAGACCAGGATTGGACAGAGTGGTGGACATACATGGCTTTGTTGATGCAGATTGGGCTGGAGATCTGGATCGCAGAAGATCTACAAGTGGGTATATGTTTAACCTATTTGGAGGAGCAATCAGTTGGATGAGAAAAATACAGGTTGTAGTGGCACTCTCAACTANAGTTGAATACATGGCAGCCACTCATGCAAGCAAGGAAGCAGTATGGTTACAAAGATTGTGTTCAGGTATTGGGTTGGTACAACAAGCAGTGAGATTAGATTGTGACAGTCAGACTGCAATCTTCCTGGAAGAGAACCTAGCTTATCATTCAAAGACAAATCATATTGATGTTCAGTATCACTTTGTGAGAGACATGGTTGAGGAAAAGAAGGTGTTGTTGGAAAAGGTTGACATTTTGAAGAATGTTGTAGATTCATTGACAAAGTCTGTGAGCACAGAAAAGTTCTCCTGGTGTAGAGTAACAATGGGCATTGATTCCCTGGATTGTTGACTATATAATCCCCTGGACCCTTGTATGTAAAGAAAACAACAAGTGGGAGAATGTTGGGTATCTGTTATATTCTTTGCATGTGAGTGTGTGGGCGCGTCAGATTCGACATCTGTGTCTGACGATCCCTCTAGTAGTGTGTTTTGTGTCGTGTGCGTCGAGCACTTTCCTAGGGGGGTCCCAAGGGGGGGCAGGTATTCCCCCCCTGGGTTAATTTCAACATTCAGCACCGGGCGTTATCCCAGGGCCGACAGGGTTCGGGGCAACGCCCAAAAATTATTTTTTTTTGGGCAGTTTTTGCTATTTTTAGCGGATTTTGCTATTTTTAGCAGTTTTCTAAATTAATCCTATTAGGGTTTTGGTATCTATGGAATACCTAAAAACATTGTATATATTGTATGGTGAATGGTGAAATTTTATATAATGAATATAATAAAGGTTTTCTCTGGTTGAGGGTTTCTGGTATAAAATCTTTGTGTACTATGTGTATGAGCCATTGATTAAATTATGTTTTTCTTAAGAATATATATGCATTTCTTTACTTCAGAGGTTTAAAACTTACACTGAGAGTTCCATCATGGATATTCTGGACCAGTTGCATTGGATCCCTACAAGAAGAAGGATTTCCTTAGGGACTGTGTAGTAGAGAAGGGTGGAGGTCCATTCTCTTGGGTGGTGCAAGCTGGGTAGAAGAGAGTTGAGTACTTGGATTGTTGTGAGTGATGGGAAATCCTGTCAGAGCTTGAGTGTTGACTGGTTCGGAAAGCCAAGTAACACTCTGGAACCGTCCTTGTGGATTCATAGCCCTGGCTCGGGGGTGACACTGTTGTTATTTGGAGTAGTAGTGTCTACGGTTGGGTGGAACGTCCTTGGTTTGCATCGAGTTGGTGTCTTCTTTTATAAAGATAAGTGCTCTATGTTATGGTATTATTGATCTGTTATGAATGTATTCCACTGTGTATTTATTTTATCGTTTAATTGAATCTTTAGAATATGCATGTTTGTTGGTTATTGTTGTGCATGTCATTAGATCTTTTCTTTTATGCGTCCTTATTAATTTAAAAAGGTATTAGTAAGAGAAAGAATTCCAAGGGTGGGCTTGAAGGTAGCGTACGTCAGCTTGTGGGTGGTCAGGGATGTTACAGATTGGTATTAGAGCTTCTGGTTGAAACACCAGGCCGGTATGGGCTGGGTCTATTGGTCAGATTCTCGTGGTTGAGATAAAATTATGACCGTGAAGTTGAAAATCCCAAGAGGAATGGCATTGCAGAACTTATGCGGGAGCTAGAACATCAGAGATCCTTTGTAAGGGTTTGAAGGATCATGACCATCCCTTTTGAATTCAGGAGTGATCACCACTATGGGATCAAGAGAGATCCAGGATCGTTGGATCGTATGGTAGGTGAACAAGGGTCATTCGATGAAGGTGAAGAAAAGGTTAAGTCACAATTGTTAGATATCATTAGAGAGAAATTGACAGTGGGGAGGCATTGCAGGGATCAGGAACAAAATTAAATTTTCTGCAAGTTGTGAGTCTGAAATCACTCAGGATTGTTGATCTTGCTAGATCAACAAATCAATGGTGGATACCGATCCCACTACGGATGATCATATTTCCATTACATAAATTGGGAAGGAAATTAAAGAGTGAGTGAGTTTATTCTCTACAATCACTCGGGGTTGTTGAAATTCAAGCAAGGGACACATGTCAAGCGATCTCATACTTTGGGAGGAAGCAAGAAGAAGATGAGTGAGTAAAGGACTCTCAAATCCCAAAGCTCTGAAGTGTTGAAGTAGATCCAGACCATTGATCGAAGTGGACATGTGGCAGGAGATATTGCACTCTGACAGATAACCACTTTGGAAGAAAGACAGATGCGAAAAGCCAGAACTCCTAAAGGCCCAAAGCCCAGAGTTCATCTAGACCATCCATCAACAAGGACACACGGCGCCAGATATCTCACTTCAGAGACTTAGTACTTTGGAATATTTTTCAAAGCGAAGCACTAGGGAAAGAACTACCCAAAGTCCCGAAGTATTTGAGGACCATTCATCTCAAATCAACAAGAATTGTTGATATTTTCAACAATATCTCCTGAAGTCCCGAAGTCCGGATTTAATATAGACCATCTGATAAGGGATACATGTGTCAGAAGATTGGCCAGTTCGGGAATTCGGAGTTCAGAAGAATTGGAAGTGTGCTAGTGTGGAAACTCCTGAAGCCTGAAGTCTTGAAGCCCGAATATCTGCATGGGTGGGGCATGATGATGTCACCTGGAAGTGATGTGGACCCCGAAATGAAAGAGTAAAAACCTCCAAAGCCCAAAATTTCAAAGTGACGTGGCTTGCATACGTCACCTGGGATGATGTGGACACATGGGATGTGTGCCATGTGTTAGTGAGTTTGAACCTATGGAGGATTGAAATGTCAATTAGAACATGACATGTGTCACCCACCTGATTGGGCCACATGTCTGCTTCTAGTATTTCGCTACGTGACGACATATCATGCAGTCCGAAGACTGGGCACCCCATAGAAAAAAAATATGTGATAGTTTGTGTTGGGTCAAGAACTCCAGAAGGCCCGAAGGTTGGAGTACATATCAACCATTGATCTGTGAGAGACACGCATGGACAGATCGTCGACTTCGGGTGAAATCACTCTAGGAGAAAGTGAAAGCGGAGAGTTTGAAACTCCCGAAGCTCAAAGAGCGGAAGAAATTAATAGTCATTGATCGACGGGAGGACACGTGTCGACAGATTGTGAAATCTGGGTGAAAGTGTTCTGAGAGGAAGAAAGCGGGGGAAGTTGAGACTTTCGAAGGCCGAAGTCCCAAAGTGGACTAGAACCATTGATTTGAGGTGGACGTGTGGTTCCTGATCTAGAACTTTGGGTATGGAGTACTCCAGGGAAAAGCGGAGGTTGAAAGTTTCGAACTCCCAAAGCACGAAGTCTCAAAGTGGATCTGTATCGTTTATTGTGAATGAGGACGAGGATTTTTTATCTGGTCCGAGCTGAAGGTTTCAAAGTTGCGAAGTGACAGGAAGGATTTGGTCACAGTTTCGAGCCATATTCACCTTAGGAAGTGGTTTGAAGGGAGTGTCTGTGTAGAATTAAATTCAATATCGGCTAAGGGATAACATGGAAGTGTTATACGGTGCAGATTGATGCATATATTTTATTCATGAATTGAGAAGAAAAGGGACATGTAACATGGTTTGGATTTTTTTTTTTATCATATGCTTAATTATAACAAAATGGTCGCTTGCACATTTTGCAGAATTAAGGGGTTTAAACACGTCAGCTCAGAATGCATATTGAAGAAATAAAAGAAGGTGAAAGAGCCTCCAACCATGATAAGGAGGTTGAAGGCCAAAATACCAGAGTTGATAATGCAGAGACAGAGTCCAATGGATGCAAGGAAAGAGGAGAGAAGGAAACATTAATAGAAACTATAAGAAGCCTGAAAATAGAAGTGCAGAGCTACAAAGTAGACAATGAGAGACTGATGAGAGAGAAAAGTCATATAAATGCTCAAGTGTTGCAGAGCTTAAATCAACTGCAGAGGCAAATGAAGAAGGGATCAAACTCAAAACAAGAGGAAGAAGGCAAGTTTCGTGAAAGAAGAGAGGATTGTGTAAGATCTGGTTATTTGTGAAGTGCTAGAAGAAATCATAGACACCACTCACCTCCTTACTTAGAAAGAAAGTTTTATGCATCAGAAGATTCCAGAAGCAGTCTAGAGGTGTCTCCTGTTAGGCACCAGAGAAGGAGACAGGAAGTGGACAATTTGCAAGGAGAGATGAGGAATCTTAAGCTACCCTCCTTTGATGGTGAAAAATAAAGAGAAGATGATGCTGAAGCATGGTTTCTTCGACTTAGGAGGTATTTTCAATTGCATAACTATTCATCAAACCTAGAAGCCAGGATTTTCATGTACCATATACACGGAAAGTTGTGATGTGGTGGGATCAACTGAAGCAAGTTGAACATATTAATGAGAGTAGGATAACTTGGAAGAAGTTCAATAAGTACTTCCAGAAGGAGTACCTCTCAAATCATTTATATGACAAGAAAATGTAGGATTTCTTTGAACACAAGCTAGGAAGCATGACTATGGAAGAATATGAGAAGAAGTTCTTGGGATTGTTAAAATATGTTGGGTTTATAAACGATGAAAAGGTAAAGATACAAAGTTTTTTGAGTGGACTACCAACCTTTTATAAATAAAATATTAGGTATGATGAACCCAAGACTTTGACTGAGGCCATCAGGAAGGATAAATATCTGTATGAGCAAGGACAGGGAAGAGAATCCCTACAGAAATATTGGAAGGATAAGAATAAGAAGAAGTTTGATCAGAGGATGAAAGGATTCAAACCTCCCTTCAATAGGAATGAGCCTAATAGAAATCATCAAGATCAGTATGCTAAGGGTGAATCCAAGAAAGAAGACTCCTTTGGAAAAAGGGGAATACCACCTATCCAATGTTGGGGATGCAAAGAACATCACTTGTACAAGGATTGCCCACATAGAAAAGACAAAGTAAAGATTGTTCACAACATCCAAGAAGCTACAAAAATCGAATATATGGGAAGAATCTATGCGGATTTAGATGATCGACAAGCAGAGTACCATTTTAATATGATCGAGGTGGAAGCTAAGATCATAAATCAGTGTGCTGTTATTTTAATTGATTCAAGAGCAAGTCATTGTTACATTGATCCTAAAATAGTGGATATATTACATTTTCAGAAAAGTTAGCTTGGAAAATCAAGTTTGGTTCAATTAGCCACTGGAACCAAAAGGAGAATCCATGTTATGGTCATAAGTTGTTCCATAAGTCTTAATGGTTTGAATACTAGTGTTGATCTGAATATCATACCCTTGGGGTCTTATGATATTATAATTGAAATGGATTGGTTGGACAAGAATAATGATGTCTTAGATTGTCATAGCAATACATTTACATGTCTTGATGGAGATGGAAAATAGAGCATTGTGAAAGGAGTTCCAAGACCCATCTCTATAAGGGATATTTCAGCCTTACAGTTGAAGAGATGTTTTAGAAAAGGATGTCAATTGTATGCAACTCATGTGGAAAATATAGAAAATACGAAGGGGCCAAGCCTTGAAGATGTATTCCAGGATATAATAGGGTTTCCACCAATAAGGGAGATAGATATCTCAATTTATTTAGTGCCTCGAGATTCCTCAATGTCAAAAACACATTACAGAATGAGCACACCAGATTTAAAAGAATTACAAATGCAATTGGAGGAATTATTGAAGAAAGGGTACATCCGTCCAAGTGTTTCACCTTGGGGAGCACCCGTACTTTTTGTCATAAAGAAGGATGGAACCTTGAGGCTGCGTATTGACTTTCGACCAATGAACAAGTATACTATAAAGAACAAGTATCCTCTACCCAGAATTGATGACCTCTTTGATCATCTAAGAGGAGAAAAGATATTTTCAAAGATTGACCTGAGGTCAGGATACCATCAGGTAAGGATCAAGGAAGAAGACATTCATAAGACATCCTTTAGAACCAAGTATGGGAATTATGAATTTGTAGTGGTGCCATTTGGACTGACCAATGCACACGTTGTCTTTGTGTGCTTAATGAATGGAATATTCAGAAATTATTTGGATAAGTTTTTCATAGTGTTCTTGGATGACATACTTATATATTCTAAGCCTGAAGAGGAGCATGAACATCACTTAAGACTAGTATTGCAAGTGCTGAGAGAACATCATTTGTATTCCAAGCTAAGTGTTCTTTTTATCAAAATTAGATCCATTACTTGGGACACATTATTGTAGAGCAGGGCGTAGAAGTAGATCCAAAGAAGATTGAAGCCATTAGAGGATGGCCAACACCCAGAAATGTGTCATAAGTCAGATCTTTTATGGGATTAGTTGGTTACTAGAAAATTTTCATAGTAGGCTTCTCTAAGATTTCTCATCCCATCACTTCCTTGCAAAATAGGGGAACTAAATTTGAATGGACACCTAAGTGTGAAGAGAATTTTAATATGTTGAAGGAATTACTTACTAGTGCACCTGTGTTAAAGATTATTGACCCAAATGAAAGTTTTGTGGTATGTACAGATGCATGTAAGGAAGAACTTGTGGGAGTACTCATGCAAAATGGACATGTCATTGGTTATGAGTCCAGAAATATTAAGGAATATGAGAGGAACTGTGCCACACATGACTTAGAGATTGCTGCCATTGTCCGCGCCTTGAGGATGTGGAGGCATTATCTCATGGGGAAGAGATTTGAATTAAGGACAAACCACATTGGCCTGAAGTATATTTTCAAACAACCAACCTTGAATGTCAGGCAAACAAGATGGCTGGATTTTTTATGTGAATATGAACTCGATATCAAGCATATCAAAGGAAAAGAGAATAAATGTGTCGATGCACTTAGTAGAAGAGTGCATCTCATGCATGCTACTACTGTCAGTATGCATCAGCCAGACTTGAAGAGTAGAATTTTAGATGATCTTGTTACAAATGAACATTACCTATAGGTAAAGGAAAGATTACAACAAGGATATGCACAACAAAAAATAAAGGAGTATGAGATAAAGGAAGATGGATTACTCATGCATAAGAATAGAATCTATGTTCCTAGTTCCAGAGAACTGAGGAATTTGGTATTGAATGAAATGCATGATGTTCCTTATGTTGGACATCCTGGTTATCGGAAAACAATTACAGTAATAAGAAGTCAATTCTTTTGGCCAGGAATGAAAAATGATTTTGTTGATTACATCGTTCAATGTATGGAATATCAGAAGGTGAAGGCTGAGCATAGGCACCCAGCGGGTTTACTACAACCATTACCAATCCCAAAGAAGAAATGGAAGGTGATAAACATCGATTTCATAACTAAATTACCCAGGAAAACAAGGCAACATGATTCAATCATGGTGGTGGTTGACAAATTAACAAAGGCTGCTCATTTTGTTCCTATAAAAACAACACATACAATGGATAATATTGCAGAAATTTACATGAGGGAGATTGCTAGGTTGCATGGGATACCTAGGACAATTGTCTCAAACAGGATACCAAGTTTACCTCCAATTTTTAGAGGGGATTGTTTAAAGGATTTGGTACAAATCTAAACTTTATCACAGCATACCATCCCCAATCAGATGGACAAACAGAGAGGGTCAACCAAGTAATTGAAGATAGACTGAGAATGTATGTGATGGATAAGACATCTAAGTGGGAAGATTACTTACACTTGATTGAGTTTGCATATAATAATGGGTATCAAGCTTCATTGAGAATGAGCCCATTTGAAGACCAGATGGTTAAGATCAAGAAGAATTTGAAGGCAACTCGGGATAGACAAAAATTTTATGCAGATAAGAACAGGACAACTAGAGAATTTAAAGTAGGGGAGAATGTACTTTTGAAAGTGAAGCCCAAGAAAATATCCTTGAAAATGGGTAGTTGTACAAAGCTGGCAACCAGATTTTGTGGTCCATTTGAAATATTGGACAGAATAGGGCCAGTTGCATACATGTTTGCATTGCCTGCTTCCATGAATGTGATGAGTGAGATTGTTGTGGGTGGGATTTTCGGTTTTGATCGGAAAAGCCACAGTGTAGTCAATAGATTGTCGACATTTCGGATCCAGATCAGGATCCATCTTCAGGACAAAGAGCCTGGGTTTTAAGAGAAAGAGAAGAGTTGGTATAAATACTGGAAGTGGGGAAGTTTCTTAGTGTCGTCTAAGTGGAATTATTTAACAAATTTGATTATTTTGTAAGATATTACTAGGGTTTATTAAATTTTGTTTATTTAAAGGTTATGATAGTTTATTAATAATTTAGGGTTTCTTATTTAGTTATTTAATGTTTTAGGGTTTAGTTTATAAGTAATTTAAATTTTAGGGTTTCTTTTGTTATAAGGTAAATAATGGGTTCTAATTAGTTTTAATGTTGTGTGCTAGAGTCTTTAATAGGAATAATAGGTTCTAGGGTTAGGTTGTCGGTAACAAGTAATTTAAAAATTAGGGTTTCTTATTTATGATTAATTATTTAATGTTCTAGGGTTTAGTTTATGGTAAATTAAATTATTAATTTTAGGGTTAGGTTAATATAATAAGAGGTTGAGGTGTGCTTGTTTTTGGTTTTAAAATTAGGGTTTCTTTTTGTTATAAGGTAAATATTAGGGTTTTCTTTTTTATTTTATATTCTAAGTGTTTTATTACTACAAGGTTAATTAGTATTAATCAATTAGCTTCTTAGGTTTTTTAAGGGTTCTTAGGCTGTCAAGGATTAAATGGTTTTCTTATGAATAATTTGTTATAAAAGAAGAAAAGAAGAGAAAAAATTACCAAAGTTTATTGTTGTTTTTTGTGGAAGAGGGGGAGCCAGTTTTCGCTTCGTTCTAGTCCATTGTCTCTGTTAAGGTTACTAGGGTGTTTGCAGATTTCAATGGCTTCTCTAATACGGCGTTTGAATAGGTGATTCTCTTTGGCGAGGATTTTGGTGTCTTCTAGGCGAACATGGTGTCTAGTTTTGATGGAGTGTTCATCTAGTGCGAAGGTGCGGATGCGTTCGTTCTTGATGTCAGCTCCATGTTCTTTTATCCTAACTTGGAAGGAGTGACCGGTTTCACCAATGTAGCATTTACCGCATGAGCACTCTATTTTGTGCATAATGTATTTCATGTCTTTTTACTAAATAAATGTGTACATGATCCTAACCATGTTATTGATTGACACCCGATTCAGGTAGAGACAGAGGGAGACTTTCAGGTTCAACCAATGTGGTTATTGGACAGAAAGGTCAAAATGCTCCAGAATCGAGTTATAGAGCTAGTAAAAGTTCAGTGGACCTACTACGGTCTTGAAGATTCTACCTGGGAGCATGAAGATGCAATGCGGGGAGAGTACCCATAACTTTTTGAATAAATTTTGAGATTTTGATCTCTATTTTTTATATGCATTGAGGATAGTGCCAAAATAAGGGGGAGGAGATGTAACACCCCGGGTTTTGATCGCCCATTTTAAATAATGTATTGTTACAATGCTGAGAGTCCAAAGTGACCAAACAATTATTTATAAAAGTCCAGTGTTCCCAAGAAATGTAATTTTTTTATCATTATTAATAATAAATGCATCCCTAGCTGCTAGACGGACATAGACTAGAGTTATATGGTGCTATGATTCCACAAGAGAGGGGGCTTGAGGGGATAAATGTTTATTCCTATTTTAATTACCCTTTTGTCTAAGGGAGTGTATCAGTTACATGAGCTTCTTGGGGGAGGCCAGGAGGTTCTTGATTCCCAATGAAAATACTTAAAATCGTCCCTAGTCTGATTGGGGGGTTGGCTCGTTCGCTCCTTCACTTACTCTTTCATTCCATTCTTTCCCTCATGCATTAATTCACTGATTGTTCATTGTTTTGCACCTTGGGTGGAGATTGCACTCCATTAATTTTCCTCACCCATTCATCTTCCTCATCTGTGTCTTGGCTGGGAAAAGGAGAACAAAATTCTGAAAAGAAGCCATGGTATCATTGGCTGTAGAGGTTGTTGGTGTATTCCATCCCTAACTTGAGGCATGAACATTTGAGATGTGTTGGCCTGTGTCCAGATTTTTTCACATCTGCAAATCCTGAGAGTTCCAACATGGAGATTCTGGACTAGTTGCATTGGAGCCCTAGAAGGAGAAGGACTTCCTTAGGGACTGCATGGCAGAGAAGGGTGGAGGTCCATTCTCTTGGGTGGTGGAAGTTGGGTAGAAGAGAGTTGGGTACTTGGATTGATGTGAGTGCTGGGAAATCCTATGAGAGCTTGAGTGCAGACTAGTTCGGGAAGCTAAGTAACACTCTGGAACCATCCTTGTGGATTCATAGCCCTGGCTCGAGGGTGACACTACTGTTGAGATTTGGAGCAGTAGTGTCTATGGTTGGGTGGAATGTCCTTGGTCTGCAGCCAGTTGGTGTCTTCTTTTATAAAGATACGTGCTCTTTGTTATGGTATTATTTATCTGTATATGAATGTATTCCACTGTGTATTTATTTTATCGTTTAATTGAATATTTAGAATATGCATGCTTGTTGGTTATTATTGTGCATGTCATCAAATATTTTCTTTTATGCATCCTTATTAATTTAAAAAGGTATCGATAAGAGAAATAATTCCAAGGGTGGGATTGAAAGTAGCATACCCTGGCCTGTGGGTGGTCGGGGACATTACAGATTAGGACAAAGGATTAGCTTAGATATGTTGAAGATGGTGGTACTAGGGTGACATATCTTAAGGTTCAACTAGAGAATAAGACATAGCTAATTTTCGTGAACATATTGTTTACAATTGATGTCTTAATTGGATTAGGACAAAGGATCAGCTTAGATATGTTGCAGATGGTGGTACTAGGGTGATGTATCTTGTACTATGATTTTTTATCGATGCCACTCAATGTAGAACACTTAAATCAAGTTTGAAAATTATTAATATTCCATGTCAACATTCCAAATGAACACATACATGGACGGATGAAATTTTTGAAGGGAAAAAATTCTAAGATAGTCAATTTTTTTATCAAAATACAAGTGAAGAAATATATTGTTTATAGGTGTCAATAGGTATTTTACCAAGAGTATAAGAATCATGGAGAAAATATATCGTCGTGGACCTGGGGATGTACAAGTATTTAGTACACTACACTCAAATTATACATGCTTCGACCATGAAGAATTTCCAAGAGGGGATAGCTTGTAATATACCTAATGTATATTACCCCCTATATCTATAATTGACCTAAATACACCTACGGTATATTACATTTATTATCATAATGTAATAAATATCATGTAATAACAGTCATAGGACAATCATTATATGATGTAGTAATTAACATGTAATAATGATAAGTCATGCCATTTTCCAGGGACATGACTTATAATCTCTATGTATATTTATATGCACATCATTGTAACTCGATGACATGACAAGAAATAAAAAATATATATATTTATTTTTTTAATTTGGTTTGTTCCATTGGGAAAATAGCTCCTTCAATCAAGGAGTGATTGAAGGGTTGGATGGATACAATATCCTAGTATAAAAATATCATAGGGGTTATCCTTAGGTTAGTTAGTAAATCTTTGTAGTCATTCATAGCCTATTGTATTGAGAACTCAAAGAGATCAAACTTCTCCAAGTTGTATTTCTATTTTGAGATGATATTTTAATGGAAGATTTGCATTTTAAAGCTTGTTTTTATTAGTTGTTTCTAACTTCCTTGTGGGGACCTTGGGTAGGGCCTATTATCCCCGATTTCTAGGGATAACTAGGAGATCATGTCTCAAGGCCCACAGGTCCTAGACATGGAGTACCGAGAGCAGGATTGACCTGAGCATGGCCCTAGAGGGCCCATCCTTCTTTTCTTTTGTCAGATTCATCTTGTCACCAGCAGCAGCATCCATGACCATCGTCTTGGTCTTGTATCGGAGAAGGCTCTTGCTCCATGAGGTAATTGGTCCAGGTATCATGGTATGTGTCACTTTTGATCATTATAACCTTTAAATGTATGCATATAATTCCTTTTATTTCTGACGACTACTTGGATCTTACATTGACCGACTTGACCATGCTTGGGGAGATTGATTAGGTGTGCTAGCAAGCATGTACCCATAGGTTTTGGTTTGCCACTGGGGGGTTTCTAAAGAGCCATCATCCACTCCCATCATACCATCACTCTTCCATCTTGTCTCCCACTCATCTGTCCCATTCCCCTTGTACGGGCATTAGGATGATCTGTTTGTGGGGTTGCACGTTATCTCGTGGGAAGAAGGGGCTAAAGGCCCAAAAGGCAAAAACAGCTGGTAAAAGATTAAAGCCTAAAAATGAAACCTCAAGGCAATAAAAATCCTCTCAGCAAGAAACAAGAGGGACCCGAAAAAATAACAAACAAGACCTAGTCAAGAGGATAGGGGGTCTCATCACGAGCCAACCTATTATGTTCATGGGTACCTAGCAGCATGACATTGCCACCATCTGGTTACCACGCCAGGGCAGTGACCTTTGGTTGCATGGCCAAGGGAAAGGGGGTCTCATCACGAGCTAGCCTTATCACCATTGTGAAATTACTTGTGGGTAACCCTGTCAGCTCTGGTCGCCACGCCAAGG
This sequence comes from Picea sitchensis, assembly GCA_010110895.2. Lineage (NCBI taxonomy): Eukaryota > Viridiplantae > Streptophyta > Pinopsida > Pinales > Pinaceae > Picea > Picea sitchensis. The sequence goes on from SNQJ01S0001235.1 coordinate 207,603, forward strand.
AAGTCTCCTCTGGTTAGCTCTTGAATAAAAATAAAAAGAAGAAGAAAAATAAAATAAATAAAAGAGTAAATGCAAAAGGGGTTTGAAAAATTTGCATCCATGACGGGTATAGCTCGCCTTCCACAAAGGCACCCACAGGTAATATCATGCATCCCTGACTCTCACTCTACCCATATGTCTGGACATCCATTAAAACCACTTCACCTCGTTACATGGCTTGAAGAAACCCCTTGGAAACTTTCCTTTCCTTATGGATACTAGCCCAATAGGGTATCTTGTTCTTTTTCTCAACCTTGTATTGTAGGTTTTTGTAGAGTCTTTGAGCTATTGAATGATATATGAGATTTTTTATGCATATGTTTGATAATATTAATGATGAAATGTGATTGACATTGTTATGATCCCTGTGACTAATGAGCCCATGGAGGGCGTAGTTTTTGATGTGCAGGACCATGCCCAACGGACATGTACCATTAGGACCGGTACACATGGGGAGATGATTAGTTCGGACCTCCATGGGGTTGAAGAGCCCATCAGATGGTTGTTGAGACCCCATCAAAGGGGCAAAGACAGGACAGTGTTTGACCGAGGTCTTGCACCAGAGAAGAAGAGGACGTTCCATCAGGGGCACTTTGGCTGAGCCATACCTAGGGGGATTAACCTACTTGCAGTGGAACGTTGGCCCCAGATGACCCAGGACATCACCAGGAGGCTTGTGATGTCATCATGAGCATATGGAAGATGGAGAGGGTTGTTAGCACATGTGGCAATTTGGAGAGCCCAAGGAGGGCTAACGTCTGGCTTCTGTATGTTGCACTGGCCCCAAAAAGGCCTAACGTCTCCCTTAGGAGGGCTTGACGTCTCACTTTTTTCTCATTTAGGGTTTAAAAAGAACATTTAATGTAAAAACAGTATGATTTTGGTTTAAAGCCTTGTCGGCTAATTTTTATGACCTAAAATTAATTAAAGGTCATGATACAGTATATATTGAGGAGTTTTATCCTCATTTTGACACAACACATCACTCACTCTCCTAGTGAGGTCTGATTTTTGTGCCCTATTAGGGTTATTGGCTATTTTGAGGAAGGCAGACTTGTTTAGAGAGGAGATTTTTGGAAATTTATGGTGTTTTTCTTGAAGGAAGGTTTACAACTAGGGTTTGCATGCTATTTTCTTGGTGATTTGTAAGTATTTTTCTACAAAACTTCTTGATTGAATGGTTGTAGTTTAATTTCTTGCATTTATTTATAAATATTGTTG
>SNQJ01S0001235.1:208912-232701 GCA_010110895.2 Picea sitchensis
TTTTAGGGTTTGATGAAAGAGCCTTGCATTTGCAACACTCACCCTCTTTAAACTCTCTTGTCTTGATTTTACTTGTCTTTGAGCTAGTTGATTGCCGGGAAGGAGGAGAGAGAATGAGGCCTTTCTTAATCAACACCGGCGTGAGCCTCTCTCCCCTAGGGTTTTGTCTTTAAGGCCCTGCTATTGCAGCACCTTGAAACCTTTCCCTCTTGTCCTTTGAATCTCATCCCCTTCAACTTGTGCGTCGTTCACCTTTTGATTCCATAACCCCAGGCACTGATATTTAGCCTCCAACGTTGAAGTGAAAGTGAATAAAACAACTCTAAAACTCTTATAATTTGAAACCCTAACTAACAACTAACCTACACAAGGCTGACGTCATTCTTGGTTATTCCATCTTGACACAACATTTTGTCTTTATAAGGAATTAGATGGTGTTTTGAAGCATTCATTAAGTAAGGGATTGATTGGATACATTGTTTGCTACATCATCTCGATATTTATTGATGAATTGATATTGTTCCATTGCTATTATTGATAAGCATTGATCTCGTCAATATATATTGTCATAATTGCTAATATATTGATATTAGATAGTTATATGAAGTACTAACCCATTGAATCATAGCCTGCATGTATTGTTTTGTTATTTCTCTGTTCCGGGCAAGTGTTCTCATTTGGGGCTACACTTCATTATTGGTTGTTTAGCCAGATTATCTGATCTTGGTGGTAACCTGTGAGGAGGGATTTTTACTCTGACCTTTATACCTTAGCCTCTTCAAATCCCCAAGTTACCGGGGACATCTCCCCTGGGCCTAACCTCCCTAAATAGAAAGAACCTCCCCATTGTGGTGACATTGGGTGGGGCAGGTTCCTGTTACGCCAGTTTGGCCTCTATCTTCTAGCCATATGACCTAGCTACAAATTGTGTGATAACATTTTGGCGTCGTTGTTAGGGAACACTGATTCAATTCTCCTCAAATGAAAAATCTTTTTCGGTAAGCCTTGTCTCAGAGACTTATCTTACAAGCTTACCTAGCAACTCCACTAGGGTGTTTTCCATTTTCTTTTGATATTTTCAAGAAAATTATCTGGTGACTCCACTGATGATGAAGCCAAGTATAAGTTCACAATGGGATCCGGGAAACTATGAACCTTTGGACATGAGTAAGATCCCGGGATATCCTAGACAAATTCCCCCCTGCTATAAAAAATGGCTCCCTAGATTCGCTGGCATCGATGGAGAAAGACCCAATTGTCACATGAGCAGTTTCTAAGCTTTCTTTCGGCACCACCCAGTCAGTGATGATGCTGAAGACTTGGTAATGAAACTATTCTCTGCCAATCTGCATGGAGAGGCTAGAAGATGGTATGATAACTTTCCATCTACCAGCATCACATCTATGGACCAATTTGAAGAAATATTTTTTGAGAGGTGGGGTGTGAAATTGGAATATATCCAATCATTATTGAAAGGAATTGAATACATAAAACAAACAAAGGATGATACCGTCAGAGTTTTTGGGTTTAGGTTTCATAGGTTGCTATACCAGATTCCTGAAAGACATCATCCTAAAGACAAGTACCTCATATACCTCTATACCAATGGGCTTCCAGGGCATTTAAGCTTCCTCCTAAATAAAAAGGGTCTGAAGACACTTACGGAAGCTCACAACATGGCCATATGAATTGAGGTAAAACTCTCCTTGTCCAAAATCAATGACCATACTTTGGACACTCTCAGCTTAATAAAACTAGCTTCCCTAGAAACCTCTACTAATAATCCACAAGAAAGAAGGGAACAAGTTTTTGAACAACTTAGTGAAGACGTGATTAAGGAGCGAGAACCTATGCAAGATGATGAAGTGCCAGCCTGTGCTCCTCCTTCTGATGAGGCCATCCCAAATCCATTCTCTCCTGCACAACAAAAGGATGATGAGGTTAGTTTCTTTCCATTTCAGAATTTCGATGACACCTTGTCCCATGATTCGGAAAATGAGGGAGAAATGGAATCCCCGAAAGAAGTAGACTTTCCTTGTTGCACAATTGAAGATGAAGGGGTAGTTCCTGAGGATGAGACCATGACGCATGAAGTCCTCAAATCCCCTGCATAATAAGAAACAATAAGTTTCCCTCCTCCCCTAGTTTTTGATGATGTTTTACCTTATGATGAAGGAAATGAAGACGAAGTGAATGAGTTTTCAAAACCTGCATGTTATGATACAAATAATGACATAGTTGATAACATTGATGAATTCATACATGTTGGGAGACGTAGGTGAGATATAGTTGGTTATGATATGGATCCCATCTATGAAATTGAGAGTCATTTCCAAGTGTTTCCTTTGCAATTATCGTAGCAGATTACTCTTCACCAATGGCAACAAGGACATGAGTTTTTTACCCATACTCTTCAAAAACCCAAGGATGACCCAGTACCTTGTTTTCCTGATGATTTTCAGTCATAACTTGAGGACTTTGATGATTGTTCCTCTAAGCATTTGGATTTATTTTATGAAGATAATTATCAACCACTACTCTACTCTGATTTTTATGCAAGTAAGAACATTGTTTTCCTAAAGAAGGTTTCTCATGACTTTTCACTCCAGCCACATGTTATTACTTTACCGTGCTTGTCCATTAAATGTGTAGTTGGGAAGTATATTTTTTATGTTGAGCTTCCTCTTAGGCAAACCCTAGATTCCAAGGGTTGGTTGGATACTGCAAGTTTGAGTCAGTTATCCCAGTTTTTCAATTTTCCCTTAGTAGTTTTCCAGTCATCTGCTAGGTCTTTGTCGATCCCTTCCTTGACTTCAGAGCATGAGGATGTCCTAGGTAGCCAGTTGGCAGGCCCTTTGAGTCAGTTTTCTGGAACTTACAATTTTCATGACACTTTCTTGAAGTGGATTGAGTACTTTCCTCAGAGATGGACTTGGCAAAATTTTATCCCTCCCACCCGCCTCCATAAGTTAGAACTTGAGATCTCCAACGATATGATATATGTTCTAACCTATGTCATTTTTTTGCTTGATTTATCATTGTTTTGGTTTATGATGAAGCACAAAGGCAGGTATTGGGGGACATTGTTGGATTGGTTACACTGGTCATTTGACTACATCAAACATCTAGCCAATAGGTAAGTAAAGGTAGGTACTCTCCTCTACATTCACATATTCATTGGTTTACTTCAGTCTATATATATATATATATATATATATATATGCTTGGGTGGCCTTACCGCCCCATTTGTGTTACTGATGCCCCTATCGAGTTGAGCAGGTCTGCAGGTTATTCCAGAGATGTTGAGGTTCTCATGCACTCTACAGTGAGCACATGTCCCCGAGTTGGAGCCAGATGTTATCCCCGATTTCTAGGGATAACTAGGAGATCATGTCTTGAGGCCCACAGGTCCTAGACATGGAGTACCGAGAGAAGGATTGACCTGAGCATGGCCCTGGAGGGCCCATCCTTCTTTTATTTCGTTAGATTCATCTTGTCAGCAGCAGCAACATCCATCACCATCAGCTTGGTCTTGTATTGGAGAAGGCTCTTGCTCCATGAGGTAATTGGTCCAGGTATCATGGTATGTGTCACTTTTGATCATTATAACCTTTANTGCATCTAATTCCTTTTATTTCTGACGACTGCTTGGATCTTACATTGACCCACTTGACCATGCTTGGGGAGATTGACTGGGTGCCCTAGCAAGCTTGTACCCATAGGTTTTGGTTTTCCACTAGGGGGTTTCTAAAGAGCCATCGTCCACTCCCATCATACCATCACTTTTCCATCTTGTCTCCTGCTCATCTGTCCCATTCCCCTTGTCCAATAATTACGATGATCTATTTGTGGGGTTGCACCTTATCTCATCGGAAGAAGGGGCTAAAGGCCCAGAAGGTAAACGAAGCTGGTAAAAGATAAAAGCCTAAAAGTGAAACCTCGAGATGTTTTGCCCAGGGATCCCTGAGAAGGCAATAAAAAGCCTCTCAGCAAGAAACAAGAGGGACCTAAAAAAATAACAAACAAGACCTAATCAAGAGGATAGGGGTTCTCATCACGAGCCATACTATTATTTTCATGGGTACCTAATAGCATGACATTGCCACCATATAGTTACCACGCCAGGGCAGTGACCTTTGTTTGCATGGACAAGGGAAGGGGGTCTCATCACGAGCCAGCCTTATCACCGCTGTGAAAGTACTTGTGGGTAACACTGTCATCTCTGGTCACCACGCCAAGGCAGTGTCCTCTGGTTATCCCTTGAATAAAAAGAAAAACAAGAAGAAACAGAAAATAAAGAAAAGAGTAAAGGAAAAAGGGGTTTGGAAAATTTGCATCCATGATGGGTACAACTCGCCTTCTACAAAGGCACCCACAGGTAATATCATGCATCTCTGACTCTCACTCTACCCGTATGTCTGGACATCCCTTAAAACCACTTCACCTCGTTACATGGCTTGGAAGAAACCCCTTGGAAACTTTCCTTTCCTTGTGGATACTATCCCAATAGGGTATCTTGTCCTTTTTCTCCACCTTGTATTGTAGGTTTTTGTAGAGTCTTTGAGCTATTGAATGATATATCAGGGTTTTTATGCATATGTTTGATAATATTAATGATGAAATATGATTGACATTGCTATGATCCCTGTGACTAATGAGCCCATGGAGGGCGTAGTTTTTGATGTGCAGGACCATGCCCGATGGACAGGTACCATTAGGACCGGTACACATGGGGAGATGATTAGTTCGGACCTCCATGGGGATGAAGATCTCATCAGATGGTTGTTGAGACCCCATCAAAGGGGCAGAGACAAGACAGTGTTTGAACGAGGTCTTTCACCGAAGAAGAAGAGAATGTTCCATCAGGGGCACTTTGACTGAGCCAGACCTAGGGGGATTGACCTACTTGCAGTGGAATGCTAGCCCTAGATGACCCAGGACATCACCAGGAGGCTTGTGACATCATCATGAGAATATGGAAGATGGACAGGGTTGTTGGCACATGTGGCAGTTTAGAAGAGCCCAAGGAGGGCTAACGTCTGGCTTCTAGATGCTACACTAACCCCAAAAAGGCCTAACGTATCCCTTAGGAGGGCTTGACGTCTCACTTTTTGCTCATTTAGGGTTTTAAAAGAACATTTAATGTAAAAATAGTATGATTTTGGTTTAAAGCCTTGTCGGCTAATTTTTATGACCTAAAATTAATTAAAGGTCATGATACAGTATATATTGAGGAGTTTTATCCTCATTTTAACACAACACATCACTCACTCTCCTAGTGAGGTCTGATTTTTGCACCCTATTAGGGTTATTGGATATTTTGAGGAAGGGGCACTTGTTTGGAGAGGATATTTTTGGCAATTTATGGTGTTTTTCTTGAAGGAAGGTTTACAACTAGGGTTTGCATGCTATTTTCTTGGTGATAAGTATTTTTTTGCTAAACTTCTTGATTGAATGGTTGTAGTTTAATTTCTTTCATTTATTTATAAATATTGTTGAATCAAAACCCTAGGGGACAAACACACAAGTAGGTTGTTGTCTCATGTCCCATGATAGAAAAACCTTTTAGCCATTGAAGAAGAAGAAGAGAGCCTAGCCATTGCTACACTCTTTCTTTCTTCTTCCCTTGAGCTAGTCATACCTTTAAACTTCAAGAGGAAGAGGACGTCCCAGGCCTAGGTTATCTACACCTAGGGCCATTTTTATTTTAGGCTTTGATGAAAGAGCCTTGTCTTTGCAACACTCTCCCTATTTAAACTCTCTTGTCTTGATTTTACTTGTCTTTGAGCTAGCTGAATGCCAGGAAGGAGGAGGGAGCACGAGGCCTTGCTTAAGAAACACCAAAGTGAGCCTCTCTCCCTTAGGGTTCTGTCTTTAAGACCCTACTATTGCAGCACCTTGAAACCTTTCCCTCTTTTCCTTTGAATCTCATCCCCTTCAACTTGTGTGTCCTTTGCCTTTTGACTCCATAACCCCAGGCACTGAGCTTTAGCCTCCAACGTTGAAGTGAAAGTGATTAAAACAACTCTAAAACTCTTATAATTTGAAACCCTAACTAACAACTAACCTACACAAGGTTGACGTCATTCTTGTTTATTCCATCTTGACACAACATTTTGTCTTTATAAGCAATTAGATGGTGTTTTGAAGCATTCATTGAGTAAGGGATTGATTGGATGCATTGTTTTCTACATCATCTCGATATTTATTGATGAATTGATATTGTTCCATTGCTATTATTGATAAACATTGATCTCATCAATATCTATTTTCATAATTGCTATTATATTGATATCAGATAGTTATATGAAGTACTAACCCATTGAATCATAGCCTGCATGTATTGTTTTATTGTTGCTCTGTTCTGGGTAGGTGTTCTCATTTGGGGATACACTTCATTATTGGTTTTTTAGCCGGATTATCTGATCTTGGTGGTAACCTGTGAGGAGGGATTTTTACTTTGACCTTTATACCTTAGCCTCTTCAAAGCCCCAGGTTACTGAGGACGTCTCCCCTGGGCCTAACCTCCCTAAATAGAAAGAACCTCCCCATTGTGGTGACATTGGGTGGGGAAGGTTCATGTTATGCCAATTTGGCCTCTATCTCCTAGCCATTTGACCTAGCTACAAACTGTGCGATAACAGGGCCCACCCAAGGTTACTACAAGGACCTTTTGTACTTTTCTTTACTTTACTTTCATAACTTTTAGTTTCTTTTTTTATTAAACTAGATTATACATGATTATCTTGTTGAAATATTGGCCGTCATTGATGCCAACCCTTGAAGAAATCCAGTATCCCCAAAGGTATGGTTATGGAACCCATAGTTGATCAAGGAAAAAGTTCATGAAGGACAGTGTAAATGTAGGTAACTCACTTATGGATGGATAGTCCTTATCATGTCATTTTCGATGATAGGTGGTATTCCATGTAGTTCCTCACAATTGAGGAGTTATGGCCTTGTGAAGTTAGAATCCCCGAAGAATGTTCAAGAATACCCTGATTAGTTACAAGTATTAAGGAAAGGGTAAAGTGGTTGTAACAAGAAACTTAAGAATCCGCTAAGTTTAAGAAAATAGGTTACCTATCAAAAGTATAAATACCCCTTAAGGAGTCTTTCATAAGAACAATACACACACGCCTCTATTGATTATCTATCTTATGAATAATTTTTGATATATTGGCGAATCCGAGGTTGAGTCTGAGGTACCAAGTCTGAAGTTGTGAAGGATGGTCTAAGGTGGAAATCTCGAAGTTGTAGAAAATGTGAGTAACCCTATTTTTTAAGGTATCTATGGGTTATAGGTTAGAAGAGCGAGGATGTATGATGCAGGAGCATCATGTCAAGAGCATAGAGGAGGGAACATTCAACATGTGTGAGTTCTTCCAGAACTTCAACATGGGCGGCTACAAAGGATTTCGGGATCTGCCTCCACTCAGTGCCAGAATTCACTTTTTGAGGCACGCTTGAACCGGTGCCGAATTTTACCCTATGAAGCAAGTTTTTGAAATTGTAAATAGAGAAGGAGTTTCCACTCCGGATCTGGAATGCGACTAGACTTAGATAGTGTATGATGAATTTTAGAGTAGGCAAGTATCCAGGGGAAACCCTAGAAGCATCTTTGAGTTATTTAGAAGGTGACACACCCAATTAGGAGAGAGAGCTAGAATACAGAGAAAAATTAGTTGTAGGAGAGAACTGTGAATTATCAAAAAGAAAATGTCTTGCGTTACTGTAATTTTGAATGTAATCTATAGCCATTGGGCACTTGTGAATATAACAGAATGGAAAATTGATCCAAATGCATTGTGCTTGGACTGTGTGTGTTTTCCTGTTATTTTATGTTTTGTAAACAAGTGATTGGAACTATGAGTTGTTCCCAATTTCAATTGTTTCTCTTCATTAGGAGCTCTGCAAGGTGTGCATCGAGCCAGAGGGAAACGCTGTGAATTTTTTTTTCTCTTCATTAGGAGCTCTGCAAGGTGTGCATCAAGCCAGAGAGAAAATGTTGTGGATCTGAGCTATTGAACACCCTCAGACGCAAGGAGTGCATGGGAGCTGGAATCTGAACCAGACAAAGTTCAGGAGGGATAACACTTCGAAAGTGTTGTCAGGATCCAGGAACCCATTCCCTTGGAGGAGAGAAGATCGAGTCTTCGCAGACTTAGAAAATCTTCTAAGTCAGAATCGAGTAAAATCTCAGGGGGAATAATGTCGTCAAGTGTTGGATCGCAGTGGAAATCCCCGCAGACTGTCCGATTTGAAGGGAGGAGCGCAGGATTTAACCCTGCATAGATTCAGAAGGAGAATTCGGAGACCTAAATGGACGGTGGAGAATCCTCAAGGAGGAACACCGAAACCCCGCAGGCCGTTGAATCAGGTCGAGTTGCGAGGAGGTTAGCGACGAGAGTTTCTCGACGTTCATTTTGGCATTTCGGCTTTTCAGCAACCAGGGACTCCAAGGAGCAGAGACATCCCCTTGCATCTTGATTTCATGAAACGTGAAATCCTGAAAAGGAATAGGCTTCATGGCATTTCGGCGTTTTATATTTTCGGCAACTGGGGACTCCAAGGAGCAGAGACATCCCCTTGCATCTTGATTTTGTGAAATGCAAAATCCCAAAAAGGAATAGGCGCCGAGGCATTTTGGATTTTCGGCAACCGGGGACTCGAAGGAGCAGAGACATCCCCTTACATCTTGATTTCATGAATGTGAATCCCAAAAAGGAATAGGCGCTGGGTTATTTCGGATTTTCGGTGACTAGAGACCCTAAGGTGCAAGGATATCCCTTGCATCCAGATTTTGCGAAACGCGAAATCCCAAAGGAGCGAACGCTAGACCATTTCGGCATTTCGGCTACCGGAGGTTCGAGAGACCAGAAGATGGGACACTTGACTCAGGAAGTCCCAGTCCCCAATAAGAACCTTTTCAGATTGGCACTTGGTCACAACCCTTGGTCGTTCTCTGTGGGAACTCACACTTGATGCCCGAAAAGGAAAACTTAGCATTTGAAAGGGACCTGTGTAATTGTCCGAAGGGTTCTAGTTTGGAACCAGAAGAGCCATCCCAGCTCCAGAATTCAGAAGATCCTGACTGGGAGTTCTCGCATCCCTCAGGAGGGATAGGGGGTCTGCATCAGGTGGTATCACAGCCCATTTTTCATCTGTAGATTTTAGGCGAAGGAGGAAAAAGAAGGAGACAAAAAACTCAGAGTTGTACTATGTGTGTGACAGATAGTCAACACAATGCCGCCAAGAAGAAGAGATCTGCCTTTAGCCAACCGTGTTGTAGAAAGGGAGATGTGAGAGTTTCGTGCCCGAATGGTAGCAATGGAAGCAGCACAGAGAAGAGAACCTGACGTTGGGGATGTCAATGATGCAGAAAGTGAAGAGGCTAAGGTTGAAGAAGTTGTAGGAGAGGATGTTGCAGAAGAACGTTTGTTGAGAGAAGTTGCCAGATTGGGAGGCAGAGCTAAGATAGAGGTCCCCATGTATGAGGGAAATCTAGATTCTAAAGAACTGTTGGACTGGATAAGTTCCATGGACAAACACTTCAACTATGAAGATGTCGATGAGGAAAAGTAGGTGAAGCAGGCAGTCACCAGGCTAAAAGGGCATGCAGCACTGTGGTGGGATGAACTGCAGACTGAGAGGAGAAGTAAAGGAAAATAGAGGATAAAGAGTTGGGATAGGATGGTAGCCAAACTGAAGGCTAAGTTCATACCCAAAGACTACTAGATCAATATGTTCAGAAGCCTACAAAACCTGAGACAGAAAGGGATGACAGTCAAGGAGTACACCGAGGAGTTCTACCGGCTAAACATCAGAACTGGACAAAGGGAGAGAGACGAAGAAAAAGTCACCAGATATGTAAATGGCTTGAGATATGAAGTCCGGGATGAGATGAGCATGATGTCAGTGAGGACTGTGGAAGATTCTTATCAGTTTTCGCTAAAGGCAGAGGAGAAGTTGGCTAGAAAACAAAACCAGCGAGGAAAAGGGAAAAGCTCGGTCCTAAGCAAAAGCAAGGGATTTAATCGTGACAGAGCACATCAGTCTAAGGACGAAGCTGAAAAACCACAAAATCACTCAGAACGAGGAGGAAGTTCACGAGGAAGACAGAGTCGTGGAAGAAACTCTTCTAGAGGAAGAGGCAGAGGAGGAGTAAGGTGCTATAACTGTTGAAAGATAGGGCACATGTCTTGGAAATTTCTCGAGAAGAAGAAGGAAGGAGGAGAAGTTCACATTTCATAAGAACAATGAAGAGATGTTGAGGCAGAAGGAGCAGAGGATGGAACATCCCTGGTGTTGAGAAGCATTCTCTTAATACCAGAGGTAGAAATTGAAAATCCAGTGCAGAGAAATAGTCTCTTCAGGACAGCTTGCAAGAATAAGGATAAAGTATGCAAGGTAATCATTGACAGCGGGAGTACTGACAAGCTAATATCCACAGAGATGGTGGATAAATTGGAGTTGAAGACAACTTCACATCCAAGGCCATACAAAGTCTCATGGCTACAAAAAGGACACTAGGTAACGATCGCTAAACAATGTCTGGTTGAACTTAAAATAGGAGGATATAAAGATGAAATCCTATGTGATATAATTCCCATGGACGTATGCCAAATTCTATTGGAAAGACCATGGCAGTTTGACAGAAACGTCATTCATGATGGGAGAAAAAATACATATACATTGGAAAAGAATGGTAGGATGCATATGTTGTTGCCAATGGAGGAGAAGAGAGCAAAAGAGTAAGCTAGCACAAGCATACTTCTCATGAGCAGGAAGGAACTTCTTAAAGAATTCAAGGAATAAGAGGAGATGCAGTTCATTGTGGTGAGGAAGCCCAGAGTCATCCTTACAAGTACATCAGTGAATGATCTACCTGAAGAAGTTCAGGAGCTGTTGGATAATTTTTCTGATATAGTGGTGGATGAGCTGCCAAACTCATTTCCACCCATCAGGAGTATCAGTCATCATATCAACTTGATACCAGGAGTAAGCCTGCCAAACAAGGCAGCATACAGATTAACACCTCGAGAAAATGAGGAGGTGAAGAACCAAGTCCAAGAGTTGTTTTATAAGGTTTTAGTCAAAGAAAGTTTGATCCCATGCACAGTACCAACTGTGTTAAGCCCAAAGAAAGATGGAGGATCAAGAATGTGCACAGACTCAAGAGCCATCAACAAGATCACCATCAGGTACAAATTTCCTTTACCGAGGATGGATGATTTAATGGATTTCTTAAGTGGAGCAAATTTCTTTTCTAAAATAGATATAAAAAGTGGATATCACCAGATCAAGATGAGAGAAGGTGATGAATGGAAAACAACCTTTAAAATGAATGAAGGCCTATATGAGTGGCTAGTTATGCCATTTGGCTTAACGAATGCCCCAAGCACTTTTATGAGGCTAATGAATGAAATTATAAAATATTTCATTGGAAAATTCCTGGTTGTATATCTGGATGATATACTAGTCTTTAGCATGACTAAAGAGGATCATTTGAGGCACCTAATGCTAGTAATGAGGAGGCTACAACAGGAGAAGTTGTTGATCAATTTGAATAAATCTGCTTTTATGAAGACATAACTCATTTATTTGGGTTTTGTGATCTCTTTGAATGAACTAAAGATGGATCCAGAGAAGGTGAAAGAAATCAGAGAATGGTCATCACCAAGGAGCATGTTCAAGGTAAAGAGCTTTCATGGTTTAGCAAATTTCTACAGAAAGTTCATTAGAGGCTTCAGTGGAATTTTTGCACCAATGATGGATACAGTGAAGAAGTGGCACAAGTCTTTTAAATGGACAGATGAGGCTGAAAAAAGCTTCAATATACTGAAGGAGAAGATAACAGAATGACCAATTCTGGTCTTGCTGAATTTTGAAAAGACATTCCAGGTAAGATGTGATGCAAGTGGAGTTGCAATAGGAGCAGTTCTGAGTCAGGAAAATCGACCTTTTGCCTATTTGAGCGAGAAGGTGAATGAGACTAAGAGGAAATACTCCACATATGACAAGGAATTCTATGCCATAATTCAAGCATTGAAGAAATGGAGGAATTATCTTGTCTCACAAGAATTTGTCTTGTACAGCGATAACCAAGCTTTACAATTCATAAATCGACAAGAAAAATTGCACCAGACGCATGCAAAATGGGTTGAATATATGCAAAATTTTACTTTTGTCATAAAACATATTGCTGGGAGTACTAACAAGGTTGTTGATGCGTTAATCAGGAGATGTTTAATTCTGCAAGAATTCCAGGTGGAGACCTTGGGGTTTGAACACCTTAAGGATATGTATTGTGATGATACAGATTTCAAAGAGGCCTACGAAGCATGTACAAGCCCTGTACTGAGAGATATAAGTCAGTGGACAAATTATATGGTTCAGGAAGGATTGTTGTTCAGAGGAAATCAATTGTGCATACCAAGATGCCCAATGAGGGACAATCTTCTGAAGGAGAAGCATAGTGGAGGATTGGTTGGACATTTCAGCCATGATAAAATGTTTGCACAGTTGAGCAGCTTGTACTATTGTCCAAGTATGAGAACATATGTGATAAAGTTAGTGAACAGATGTAGAATCTTCCAACATGCAAAGGGGAAAATACAGAACACTGGATTGTATCAACCACTACAAATACCAGAGAGGCCTTGGGATGCAATAAGCATGGATTTCTTGTTGGGTTTTCCAAGAAAACAAAGGGGATTCGATTCCATATTTTTGGTGGTGGATAGGTTTTCAAAGATGGCACATTTCATCCCATGACAAAAGACCAGTGATGCAACACATGTTGCAAATCTTCTTTTCACAAAAGTTGTGAGACTTCACGGCCTACCCAGAAGCATTGTCTCAGACAGAGACACAAAATTTGTTGGTCACTTTTGGAGGACGTTGTGGAAGAAGATGGGGACAGATTTGTTCTTTAGCTCAGCTTATCACCCTCAGACAGATGGGCAAATGAGGGTGGTAAATAGAAGTTTGGGAAACTTATTGAGAAGCCTGGTTACTGAACACCATAACCAGTGGGATCAGATTCTGCCACATGCAGAATTTGCATACAATGACTCACCTAACAGAAGCACTGGAAGGATCCCATTTCAAATACTCTATGGAATGCAAACCAGGGGAGTGTCTGAGTTAAGGGACTTGGGACAGGGAAAGATTAGAAGCGTTGGAGAAGAGGATTTTGATTTTGAAATGCAGAAACTCCATGGTCGAATCAAAGAACAATTACAAAGTTCTAATCAGAAATACAAACACAGAGCTGATCATCATCACAGGGAACTTCAATTTGAAGTGGGAGATCAGGTTTTAGCACATCTCAGGAAGGAAAGGTTCCCTAGGGGAACATATAACAAATTGAAGATGAAGAAGATAGGACCCTGTAAGATCTTAAGGAAGTTCGATAAAAATGCCTATGAGATTGAATTTCTAGATGGTGTGGGCATTTCACCCATATTCAACGTTTCATACATGTATCCTTACAGGAAAGATGACACAGAAGAGTCAGAATATCAAGGAAAGATTCAATGGGAGAAACAGATGCCTGTAGCAAAAAAGCCGCACATGGAGAAAATTGTTGATTAGAGGATTGGCAAGAAAACCAGGAGGAAGACTTATTTTGAGTATCTAGTCAAATGGAAGGGACAACCAATCGAATATTCCAGTTGGGAAAATGAAGCTGCTATCTAGAAGCAGGGAAAATCAATAGAGGAGCTCATGGACAGGAGTCCATGAATTTTTGTCAAGGGGAGTATGATGTAGGAGCATCATGTCAAGCGCATAGAAGTGGGAACATTCAACACGTGCGAGTTCCTATAGAACTTTGACATGGGTGGCTACAACAGATTTCGGTATCCGCCTCCACTCAGTGCCATAATTCACTTTTTGAGGCACGCTTGAACTAATGCCGAATTTTACCCTATGAAGCAAGTTTTTGAAATTGTAAACAGAGCAGGAGTTTCCACTCCGTCTCTGGAATGTGACTGGACTTAGATAGTGTAGGATGAATTTTAGAGTAGGAAAGTAGCTAGGGGAAACCCTAGAAGCATCTTTGAGTTATGTAGAAGGTGACACACCCAGTTAGGAGAGAGAGTTGGAATACAGAGAAAAATTAGTTGTAGGAGAGAACTGCGAATTATCAGGAAGAAAATGTCTTGAGTTACTGTAATTTTGAATGTAATCTGTAGCCATTGTCCACTTGTAAATACAACAGAATGTAAAATTGATCCAAATGCATTGTGCTTGGACTGTGTGTATTTTCCTGTTATTTTCTTTTTTGTAAACAAGTGATTGGAACTGTGAGTTGTTCCCAATTTCAATTGTTTCTCTTTGTTAGGAGCTCTGCAAGGTGTGCATCGAGCCAAAGGGAAATGTTTTGAAATTGTTTTCTCTTCATTAGGAGCTCTGCAAGGTGTGCATCGAGCCAGAGAGAAAATTTTGTGGATCTGAGCTATCGAACTCCCTCAGACGCAAGGAGTGTGCGGGAGATGGAATCTGAACCAGACAAAGTTCAGGAGGGATAACACTTCGGAAGTGTTGTCAGGATCCAGGAACCCATTCCTTGGGAGGAGCGAAGACCGAGTCTTCACAGACTTAGAAAATCTTCTAAGTTGGAACTGAGTAAAAGCTCAAGAGGAAGAACGTCGTCGAGCGTTGGATCGCAGTGGAAATCCCCGCAGACCATCCAATTTGAAGGGAGGAGCGTAGGCTTTAACCCTGCATAGATTCAGGAGGAGAATTCAGAGATCCCAATGGACTATGGAGAATCCTCAAGGAGGAACACCGAAAACCCACAGGCCATTGGATCAGGTGGATCTGCGAGGAGGTTAGCGACGAGAGTTTCTCGACATTCCTTTCAGCGTTTCAGATTTTCGGCAACCAGGGACTCCAAGGAGCAGAGACATCCCCTTGCAACTTGATTTCGTCAAACATGAAATCCTGAAAAGGAATAAGGGTCGACGCATTTCGGCATTTCAGCTTTTTGGCAACCGGGGACTCCAAGGAGTAGAGACATCCCCTTGCATCTTGATTTCGTGAAACACGAAATTCTGAAAAGGAATAGGCGCCGGGGCATTTTGGCATTTCGGCTTTTCGACAACTGGGGACTCCAAGGAGCAGAGACATCCCCTTGCATCTTGATTTCGCAAACGCGAAATCCTGAAAAGGAATAGGCGTTGGGTTATTTCGGCGACTAGAGACCCTAAGGTGCAAGGATATCCCTTGCATCCAGATTTTGCGAAACGCGAAATCCTAAAGGAGCGAGCGCTGAACCATTTCGGCATTTTGGATACCAGAGGTTCGAGAGACCAGAAGACAGGACACTTGACTCAGGAAGTCTCGGTCCTTGATAAGCGCCTTTTCGGCTTGGCACTTGGTCACAGCCCTTGGTCGTGTGCTATGGGAACTCACGCTTGATGACCTAAAAGGCCAACTGAGCATTCATAAGGGACCTATGTAATTGTCTAAAGAGTTCTAGTTTGGAACCAGAAGAGCCATCTCGGCTCCAGAATTCAGAAGATCCTGACCAGGAGGTCGCGCAGCCCTCAGGAGGGATAGGGGGTTTGCATTAGGTGGTATCAGAGCCCATTTTTCGTCTATAGATTTCAGGCAAAGGAGGAAAAAGAAGGAGACAGAAAACTTGGAGCTGTACTCTGTGTGTGACAGACAGTCAACACAATGCCGCCAAGAAGAAGAGATCTGCCTTTAGCCAACCATGTTGTAGAAAGGGAGATGCGAGAGTTTCGCACCCGAATTGAAGAAGCACAGAGAAGAGCACTTGACGTTGGGGATGTCAGTGATGCGGAAAGTGAAGAGGCTGATATTGAAGAAGCTACAAGAGAGGATGCTCCAGAAGAATGTTTGTTGAGAGAAATTTTCATATTGGGAGGCAGAGCTAAGATAGAGTTCCCCATGTATGAGGGAAATCTAGATGTTGAAGAACTGTTGGACTGGATAAGGTCCATGGACAAACACTTCTACTATGAATATGTCAATGAGGAGAAGAAGGTGAAGTAGACAGTCACCAGGCTAAAAGGGCATGCAACATTGTGGTGGGACAAACTACAGGCTGAGAGGAGAAGTAAAGGCAAATAGAGGGAAAAGAGTTGGGACAGGATGGTATCCAAACTGAAGGCTAAGTTCATACCCAAAGACTACTAGATCAATCTGTTTAGAAGCCTACAGAACCTGAGATAGAAAGGGATGACAATCAAGGAGTACACCGAGGAGTTCTACCGGTTGAACATCAGAACTGGACAAAGGGAGAGAGACGAAGAAAAAGTCACCAGATATGTAAATATCTTGAGATATGAAGTCCAGGACAAGATTAGCATGATGTCAGTGAGGACTGTGGAAGATTCTTATCATTTTGCACTGAAGGCAGAGGAGAAGCTGGCTAGAAAATAGAACCAACGAGAAAAAGGTAAAATCTTGGTCCCAAGAAAAATCAAGGGATTTAACCGTGAAAGAGCACATCAGTCTAAGGACGAGGCTAAAAAACCACACAATCACTCAAAACGAGGAGGAAGTTCATGAGGAAGATAGAGTGGTGGAATAAACTCTTCTAGAGGAAGAGGCAGAGGAGGAGTAAGGTGCTATAATTGTGGAAAGATAGGGCACATGTCTTGGGAATGTCCCGAGAAGAAGAAGGAAGGAGGAGAAGCTCAAATTTCAGAAGCACAGAGAAGAGATGTTGAGGCAGAAGGAGTAGAGGATGGAGCATCCCTGATGTTGAGAAAAGTTCTCTTAAAACCAGAGGTAGAAATTGAAAAGCCAGTGCAGAGAAACAGTCTCTTCAGGACATCTTGCAAGACTAGGGATAAAGTATGCAAGGTAATCATTGATAGTGGGAGTACTGACAACCTAGTATCCACAGAGATGGTGGAGAAATTGGAGCTGAAGAAAACTGCACATTCGAGGCCATACAAAGTCTCATGGATGCAAAAAGGACACTAGGTAATGATCGCTAAACAATGCCTGGTTGAAATTAAAATAGGAGGATATAAAGATGAAATCCTATGTGATGTAATTCCCATGGACGTATTCCACATTCTGTTGGGAAGACCATGGCAGTTTGACAGAAACGTCATTCATGATGGGAGAAAAAATACATATACATTGGAAAATAATGGTAGGACACATATGTTGCTGCCAATGGAGGAGAAGAGAGCGAAAGAGGAAGCCAGCACAAGCATACTTCTCATGAGCGGGAAGGAACTCCTGAAAGAAGTCAAGGAAGAAGAGGATTTGCAGTTTGTTGTGGTGAGGAATCCCAGAGTCATCCTTACAAGTACATCAGTGAATGATCTACTTGAAGAAGTTCAGGAGCTACTGGATAATTTTGTTGATATAGTGGTGGATGAGCTGCCAAACTCATTGCCACCCATCAGGAGTATCAGTCATCATATCGACTTGATACCAGGAGCAAGCCTCCCAAACAAGTCAGCATATAGATTAACACCTCGAGAAAATGAGGAGGTGAAGAACCAAGTCCAAGAGTTGCTGGATAAGGGTTTAGTCAGAGAAAGTTTGAGCCCATGCGCAGTACCAACTATGTTAAGCCCAAAGAAAGATGGAGGATGGAGAATGTGCACAGACTGGAGAGCCATCAACAATATCACCATCGGGTACAGATTTCCTTTACCGAGGATGGATGATTTAATGGATTTCTTAAGTGGAGAAAATTTATTTTCTAAAATAGATCTAAAAAGTGGATATCACCAGATCAGGATGAGAGAAGGTTATGAATGGAAAACAACCTTTAAGACGAATGAAGGCATGTATGAGTGGCTAGTTATTCCATTTGGCTTAACGAATGCCCCAGGCACTTTTATGAGGCTAATGAATGAAATTATAAGAGACTTCATTGGTAAATTCGTGGTTGTATATCTGGACGATATACTAGTCTTTAACAGGACTAAAGAGGAGCATTTGAGGCACCTAACACTAGTAATGAGGAGGCTACAACAGGAGAAGTTGTTGATCAATTTGAAGAAATCCTCTTTTATGAATACATAACTCATTTATTTGGGTTTCGTGATCTATTCGAATGAAATGAAGATGGATCCAGAGAAGGTGAAAGTGATCAGAGAATGGCCATCACTAAGGAGCATGTTCAAGGTAAGGAGCTTTCATGGTTTAGCAAGTTTCTACAGAAAGTTCATTAGAGACTTCAGTGGAATTTGTGCACCAATGATGGATAGAGTGAAGAAGCTACACAAGTATTTTAAATGGACATAGGAGGCTGAAAAGAGCTTCAATATACTAAAGGAGAAGATAACAAAATGACCAATTTAGGTCTTGCCGAATTTTTAAAAGACATTCCAGGTAAGATGTGACGCAAGTCGAGTTGCAATAGGAGCAGTTCTGAGTCAGGACAATCGACCTGTTGCCTATTTCAGCAAGAAGTTGAATGAGACTAAGAGGAAATACTCCACATATGACAAGGAATTCTATGCCATAATTCAAGCATTGAAGAAATGGAAGCATTATCTTGTACCGCAAGAGTTTGTCTTGTACAGCGATAACCAAGCTTTACAATTCATAACCCGATAAGAAAAATTGAACCAGAGGCATGCAAAATGGGTTGAATATATGAAAAATTTTACTTTTTTCATAAAACATATTGCTGGGAATATTAACAAGGTTGTTGATGCGTTAAGCAAGAGATGTTTAATTCTGCAGGAATTCCAGGTGGAGACCTTGGGGTTTGAACACCTTAAGGATATGTATTGTGATGATACAGATTTCAAAGAGGCCTACGAAGCATGTACAAGCCCTGTACTGAGAGATATAAGTCAATGGATAGAGTATATGGTTCAGGAAGGATTGTTGTTCAAAGGAAATCAATTGTGCATACCAAGATGCTCAATGAGGGACAATCTTCTGAAGGAGAAGCATAGTGGAGGATTGGCTGGACATTTCAGCCATGATAAAACGTTTGCATAGTTGAGAATCTTGTACTATTGGCCAGGTATGAGAACATATGTGATAAATTTGGTGAATAGATGTAGAATCTTCCAACAGGCAAAGGGGAAAAGATAGAACACTGGATTGTATCAACCATTACCAATACTAGAGAGGCCTTCGGATGCAATAAGCATGGATTTCATGTTGGGTTTTCCAAGAACACAAAGGGGATTCAATTCCATATTTGTGGTGGTGGATAGGTTTTCAAAGATGGCACATTTCATCCCATGCTAGAAGATCAGTGATGCAACACATGTTGCAAATATGTTTTTCAGAGAAGTTGTGAGACTTCACGGCCTACCCAGAAGCATTGTCTCAGATAGAGACACAAAATTTGTTGGTCACTTTTGAAGGACGTTGTGGAAGAAGATGGGGACAGATTTGTCCTTCATCTCATCTTATCACCCTCATACAGATGAGTAGACTAAGGTGGTAAATAGAAGTTTGGGAAACTTATTGAGAAGCCTAGTTACTAAACACCATAACCAGTGGGATCAGATTCTGCCATAAGCAAAATTTTCATACAATGACTCACCAAACAGAAGCACTAGAAGTAGCCTGTTCCAAATACTCTATGGAATGCAACCCAGGGGAGTGTCTGAGTTAAGGGACTTGGGACAGGGAGAGATCAAAAGCGTTGGAGAAGAGGATTTTGCTGTTGAAATGCAGAAACTCCATGGTCGGATCAAAGAACAATTACAAAGTTCTAATCAGAAATACAAACACAAAGCTTATCAGCATTGCAGGGAACTTCAATTTGAAGTGGGATATCGGGTTTTATCACATCTCAGGAAGGAAAGGTTCCCTAGGGGAACATATAACAAATTGAAGATGAAGAAGATAGGACCCTATAAGATCTTAAGGAAGTTCGATGCAAACGCCTATGAGATCGAACTTCTAGATGGTGTGGGCATTTCACCCATATTCAACGTTTCAGACCTGTATCCTTATAGGAAATATGACACAGAAGAGTCAGAAGATTAAGGAAAGATTCAGTGGGAGAAACAGATGCTTGTAGCAGAAAAACCACAGATGGAGAAAATCGTTGATAGGAGGATTGGCAAGAAGACCAGGAGGAAGACTTATTTTGAGTATCTGGTTGAATGGAAGGGACACCCAATCGAAGATTCCAGTTGGGAAAACGAAGTTTCTATCCAGAAGTAGGGAAAATCAGTAGAGAAGCTCATGGATAGGAGTCCATGAATTTTTGTCAAGGGGAGTATGATGCAGGAGCATCATGTCAAGCGCATAGAGGAAGGAAAATTCAACACGTGCAAGTTCTTCCAGAACTTCGACGTGGGTGGCTACAATGGATTTCAAAATCCACCTCCACTCAGCACTAGAATTCACTTTTTGAGGCATGCTTGAACCGGTGCCGAATTTTACCCTGTGAAGCAAGTTTTTGAAATTGTAAACAGAGCAGGAGTTTCCACTCCGGATCTAGAATGCGACTGGACTTAGATAGTGTAGGATGAATTTTAGAGTAGGCAAGTAGCCAGGGGAAACCCTAGAAGCATCCTTGAGTTATGTAGAAGGTGATACACCCAATTAGGAGAGAGAGTTGGAATACAGAGAAAAATTCGCTGTAGGAGAGAACTACGAATTAGTACGAAGAAAATGTCTTGAGTTACTGTAATTTTGAATGTAATCTATAGCCATTGGGCACTTATGAATATAATAGAATGGAAAATTGATCCAAATGCGTTGTGCTTGGACTATGTGTATTTTCCTGTTATTTTATGTTTTGTAAACAAGTGATTGGAACTATGAGATGATCCCAATTTCAATTGTTTCTCTTCGTTAAGAGCTCTACAAGGTGTGCATCGAGCCAGAGGGAAATGTTGTCAAATTGTTTTCTCTTCATTAGGATCTCTGCAAGGTGTGCATCGATCCAGAGAGAAAATGTCGTGGATCTGAGCTATCAAACTCCCTCAGACGCAAGGAGTGCGCGGGAGTCGTAATCTGAACCAGACAAGGTTCAAGAGGGATAACACTTCGAAATTGTTGTCGGGATCCAGGAACCCATTCCCTAGGAGGAGCGAAGACTGATTCTTCACAGACTTAGAAAATATTCTAAGTTGGAATCGAGTAAAAGATCAGGAGGAAGAATGTCGTCGAGTGTTGGATTGTAGTGGAAATCCCCGCAGACTGTCTGATTTGAAGGGAGGAGCACGAGATTTAACCCTACATAGATTCAGGAGGAGAATTTGGAGACCCGAACGGACGGTATCCTCGAGGAGGAACAGCGAAACCCCATAGGCCATTAGATCAGGTGGAGCTGTGAGGAGGTTAGCGGCGAGAGTTTCTCGATGTTCATTTAGGCATTTCGGCTTTTCGGCAACCGGGGACTCCAAGGAGCAGAGACATCCCCTTTCATCTTGATTTCGCGAAATGTGAAATCCCGAAAAGAAATAGGCATCGGGGCATTTCGGCATTTTAGATTTTCAGCAACCAGGGACTCCAAGGAGCAGAGACTTCCCCTTGCATCTTGATTTCGCAAAACGCGAAATCCAAAAAAGGAATAGACATCGGGGCATTTTGGCATTTCATCTTTTCGGAAACCGGGGACTCCAAGGAGCAGAGACATCCCCTTGCATCTTGATTTTGCGAACGCGAAATCCCGAAAAGGAATAGGCGCTGGGTTATTTCGTCTTTTCAACGATCGGAGACCCTAAGGCGCAAGGATATCCCTTGCATCCATATTTTGCGAAACACGAAATCCCGAAGGAGCGATCGCCAGACCATTTCGGCATTTCGGCTACCGAAGGTTCGAGATACCAGAAGATGGGACACTTGACTCAGGAAATCTCGGTCCCCGATAAGCACCTTTTCGGCTTGGCACTTGGTCACAACCCTTGGTCGTGCACTGTGGGAACTCATGCTTGACGCCCAAAAAGGCCAACTAAGCATTTGTAAGGGACCTATGTAATTGTCCGAAGGGTTCCAGTTCGGAACCAGAAGAGCCATCTCGGCTCCAGAATTTAGAAGATCCTAACCGGGAGGTCGCACAACCCTCAGGAGGGATAGGGGGTCTGCATCCATGTACGTGGGATGCAATGGAGAAAAGCATGGATATCCACAGGTAGTAGAAGAGGAATTCGTGGATATGTGAAAAGTTCATGATAGATTGGATAATGCTAGTACCAGGTCCCTGAAGTCAGAACTAAACCTACAGGTTATATCTATATTGTATCAGGTCAGCTACAAAGGTACATGTATGCTTATGTGCTTGTTGTATTTGGTTATGGTATGATGTATGCTTGAGGTATGTTTAGTTTGGCACATGATTGAGGAACATCTTGGCTACATGGTCGATAGAGGCATATTATTGTATTTGGTTATGATAAGACTGTTATGGTTAAGCTTTGAGATGTGGATGTATGGTTGAGGTATACACTCAGTGTATGGTGGCATATGCATGGGGCACATGATAATTTGGTTATATGAGTCTCTTCATTGATAATATGGTACAAGTCTATACATGATTGATGATATGTTATATGGTACTGGTTTTATATGTGATTGATGTTCTAGTACATGGTACATGATTTTATTATGGTATAGTTTATGCATTTATGTACATGTTGGTACATAGTTGATGGATAATATGGTTCAAGTTTTGGTATAGTACAAGTTGATGTTATAGTGACAGTTACAAGTTGATGGTATAGTGACAGTGACAGGCTCGATACAGTAACAGGTTGATGTGGTAGGTTACAGGTTGATGACACAAGGGAAATGAAAGTAACAGTGGAAGTGACAATGTCAATGATTGTGGTAATGATAGTTGGTCTACATTTATATTTTATGGAGGTAGGATGTGGCAAGGAAAGTGGGTTTTATCCTCCTTCCCATTGGAGCCAAAGAACTCGGGGAGTTGGAGCTTCCTTTAGGTTGGAGCCTAAGAATCGGGGGTTTTATATTTCTTCAGGTTGGGGCCTCTAAATAGGGGGTTGTATCCTCCTTCTAGTTGAAGTTGGAGAATTGGGAAGTTGGTGATTCCAATGGATGTATTATTTTGATATATAAGAAATGAATTGTGTGTTTTCCCCCAATTTGGTGTCCACGTAAATCCAGGTGTACTGTGTTTTGTGGATGTCTATTATGCTCTATTGATTTACACTCCTCACGATATATTGATGATATACGACTAATAAAGTTAATTATTACATATTGGGGTTAAAAGTGTTAATAAAGTGATCATATCGATTAACCCCCACCCTTCTCAGCATTCCAAAAAATGGTATTGAAGTAGGTCCTTCAACAAACAATTTAAACAGTGGAAGGAGATCATTGAATACACTAAGATTGGAACACCAAGGTTTGATGGAAAATATTATGCCTTTTGGAATAAAAGGATGCAAACCTTTTTACATGCATAGGGATTTGATGTTTGGTAGTCAGTAGTATATGGATATGCAGCACCAACCACTCCCTCAACTGACAAAGATGGAAAGAAGCATAGTAAAAATAACTCAAAGGATAAAGGCATCGTTCTGAGCAGTCTAGATTATTCAGTTTTTTTCAAAGTTATGCATTGCAAGACTATAAAGGATATTTGAGATAAACATAAAAATATTTACAAAGGATATACCAAATTCAAAGGAAATAATCTTCAAACCCTTAGAGATAAGTTTGAGAAACTAAAGATGAAGGAAGATAAACGTTGATTAAGGTTGGTTGTCATTGATGTCAACCCTTGAAGAAAGCCCCGTAGCACAAAGGTTTGGGTAATGGACCCAATATTATTTGATGTAAATATGACTCATTATTGTTTTTTCATGGTTGATAAGAAGTAAATATGGATG
>SNQJ01S0001235.1:242891-291768 GCA_010110895.2 Picea sitchensis
ACTCCATCAAAGACTCCAAGCAAGAGAATACAGAAAAATCACCCTGAAGAACAGATAATTGGTGACATAAATGCAGGTGTTGGAACAAGAAGTAGAAGGCAAGAATCCACCTCAACTCATGAACAGGTATCTTTACTTTCTCTAATTGAACCCAAAAATATTGAATAAGCAATTAAAGATGAGTACTGGATGAAAGCAATGAATGAAGAACTTAGTTAAATAGAAAAGAATAAGACATGGGAATTGGTTCCTAGACCTTTGAATAAGAATTTCATAGGGGCTAAATGGGTTTTCAGAAATAAGATGGGTGAAGCAGGTAAAATAACTAGAAACAAGGCTAGATTGGTTTGTAAAGGGTATGCACAATTAGAAGGAATAGATTTTGGAGAAACTTTTTCTCCTGTTGCAAGAATGGAATCCATTAGACTGATTCTAGCTTATGTCAGTTCTAAACACATTAAAGTTTACCAAATGGATGTAAAGTCTGCATTTTTGAATGATGATTTAGAGGAAGAAGTATATATGGAACAACCATATGGTTTTCAGGTACAAGAAGTAGAATAGTATGTTTATAGGTTGAAAAAGGCATTGTATGGCTTGCAGCAAGCACCAAGGGCTTGGTATTATAGACTTGACAATCACTTGAGGCAACAAGGATTCAGGAAAGGTAACACTGATAGTAATCTATATATTAAAGAAGAAAATGATAGCCTAATCATTGTTGAGATATATGTAGATGATATCATTTTTGGTAGTGATGATAATGGGCTCAGTAAACAGTTTGTTGAAAGTATGCAGAAAGAGTTTGAGGTGTCCATGCTAGGAGAAATGAAGTTTTTCTTAGGCTTGCAAATTACTCAATTTGATAAAGATATTTCCATTTCTCAAACCAAGTATATCAATGAAATGCTCAAGAAATTCCAGATGGAAGATTCTAAGCCAGTTGGCACTCCCATGGTTACTGGTTGTAAATTAAGTAAGTTTGATGATACTAAAGATGTTGATTAGATAGTATACAGATCTATGATTGGTAGTCTTCTTTATGCTACAGCTACAAGACCTGATATTATGCATGCAATTTGTCAAGTTGGTAGGTTTCAAGCTTCACCAAAAACTTCTCATCTACTTGCATTCAAAAGAATTTTCAGATATCTTAAGGGGACAACGGAGTATGGTTTATGGTATCCTACAGGTAATCATCTTGATTTATATGCTTTCACTGATGTTGATTGGGTAGGTTGTGTTGATGACAGAAAGAGTACTAGTGGAGCAGCATTTTTTCTTGGAGGATGTTTTGTAAGTTGGTCAAGTAAAAAACAGTCAGCATTGTCTCTGTCTACTGCTGAAGCAGAATACATTGTAGCTGCAACTTGTTGCACTTAGGTTCTATGGATGAAACAGATGCTGGAAGATATACATATTCATTATAATGAACCTATACCTATATTCTATGATAATACCAATGCAATTAGTATTTCTAAAAATCTTGTTATGCATTCCAAAACAAAGCACATTCCCATTAAATTTCATTTTATAAGAGAGCAGGTTATGTCTAAAGTTATTAAATTGGAATATGTTGGCACAAAGGATCATATTGCAGATATATTTACTAAACCTTTACCTAAAATGCAATTTGAAAGTCTCAGGGATCAGTTGGGGGTTTACCCTCTGTAATTTCATTTCATTCTCAAATATTGCACGAGATTCATTATAAAATTAGACTGCACAGGTTTATTGACTATTATTGATAGGGCAGTTTCTCTTGAAATGATACATCTTTGAAAATGATTTTATTTTCTCATGAGGAGTATGGTTGTTTCATTTTCCATAGATTTCAAAAGGGAGAGAAAGCAATTTAAATTTTTCCATCAATGCCAAAGGGGGAGTTTGTTGGTCAGTTTGCACAAGGCTTGGTTTTGTCATTAATGTCAAAATTAAATCATCCGGGAATTCAGAAGGAGTACAGAGTAGAACGGAATGGATCTCAAGCATTAGATCTAAGCGTATGGCTCGACCGTCGTCAGATCCAGGAGAACCTGCATGTTCTTTAAAGTGCTAGGAGAAGCAGGCTTACAAAATCCTGAAAGTAGGAGGACCATTCATCTTTGAGAGGGACACGTGGTTACAGATCAACATTTCGTTAACTGAGAGGTCAAAGGAAGGATATCTCTAACCTCTTGAACTCGCGATATGTGAAATCGTGAAATAATCTTAGTCGTTAGATCAAGGATTGATCTGGACCGTTGATCAGGCACAACAAATGCTTGTGGAGTTGTGAAATCATGATAAAATCTTAACTGTTGATCCAAGAGTGACACATGGCAGCTATTCAAAACGTGTCAATCCACGTGTGACATCAGCAGGTTCACGTCACATCGAAACTTTCTATTTCGGGGATCGCGACTTGGAGTGTCGAGACACTTCATCACAGGAATGTCGAAATGCCAAAATGTGAAGTGTATTTTTTATGTAGGTTGTGGTTACCACCAGTGGTCATATTAGGGGAAGGATCTAGAGTAGATAAGCTCCATTTCAGGGATCATGACTTGGAGTGTCGAAACACTTCATCACAGAAATTCCGAAACGCCGAAATGCAAAACGTCGAAATACTTTTTTGGTGTAGGCAGTGGTTACCGCCGATGGTCATGTGAGAGGTAGGAGCTAGCACGAATCTAAGCTCTATTTCAGGATTCACAACTTGTAGTGTCAAAACTCTTCGACACAGGATTGCCGAAATGCGAAATGCATTTCAATTAACCTGTGGTCACAGTCAATGGGCATATGGGTTAGCACAAGTGGCTTTCCAAAGCACTCAAGAGTTATTCCATGCTGAAAAATCAAAACAGATGTATGTTCATCGAATGGTGTTGGTTAAATATTTAAACTGATCGTGTGGCTATTGTTCTTCTTTATGCCTTGACCAATAATAATAATTGTAAGGAAGTTATTCAGTTATTTTAACTGATTATTTGAAGCCTGAGGGTTCGAACCAATAATAATCACTGTAAGGAAGTTATTCAGTTATTTTTAACCGATTCTTTGAAGCCCAAGGGTTCGATTGTACGTGCTGATGATACAGGATGGAGGATGAATTGATTAAAAAAAAATTCAAAAGTAAGAGAGGATTAACGGAAGATATATGGCTCTGTAAAATTTGAGAAAAGAAAAGGATAGAGGAGGCAAGACACATACATAGATTGATAAATCTAAGTGGTTTGGTCAAGAATGAATTGTGATATGAATATAAAAACAGAGAGGATTTGAATTCTTAATCTTTGACAGAGAAGATAAAGAGTTGGTGTACATATTCTTAGTGACAGAGAATGATTTCAGGCTGGTAGGGAGGAGCAAGGGGAGACTATAAAATTCTCTTGTACAAGTTGGTGCTTGTACATCTAGGAGTTGTAGCTTCCATTCAGTAGGTGCTGAAGAAACAGAGGTAGAAGCCTCATATGGGTTGTAGCTCAGATAAAATAAGAATGTAAAGAGGAGTTGGAGCTTGCCTTTCATTCATAAGAAGAAGAGGTTTTTTCCCTTTTGGGTTTCCTCATGAAAAATCATTGTGTCACTATTTCATTTATGTGATTGTATATTTATTGGTTAAATGTATTACTGCAAGTTAAATGTTAAAGGCATGATTTATTGATCAATAAGTAATCTTCTTAAAAAATGAAAGAAATTTTATACAACTAATTCACCCCCCACCTCTCAGTTGACTTATCCTGTTCAATAGTAGTATTTCCATCATTTCATTCTCATAAATGGGTTTTTGTAAGTCCTTTCCCTCGAGTGGTCAACTTTCAAAAGCCAGGGGCCTTCCTTATTGCATTAGGACAACACCAATTCCATTTCCCGAGGCATCACATTCCACAATAAAGGTTTTTATGAAGTCTGGAGTGGTCAAGACATGAACTTTTCACATCACATCTTTAAGTTGTTCAAAAGTTTTAGTTTCCTCTGGAGTCCATGAAAATGCATCCTTCTTAGTTAGTGTCATTAAAGGTGTTGTTATTCTTCCATAGTGTCGAACAAACTTGCGGTAGTAACCTGTCAAACCCAAAAATCCTCCAATATTCTTCAATGTTTTGGGAATCGTCTAGTCCATCATGTCCTTAATATTGTTAGGGTATACCTTGACACCCTCATGAGATACAATATGACCCAAATACTCTACCTCCTTCACCCCAAAGAAACATTTGGATGGTTTGGCATATAGTTGTTTCTCCTTTAGTAGTTGTAGCACCTTTTCAACATGCCGCACATGATTCTCCCAAGACCTGCTATAGATTAGTATATCATTAAAAAATACTAACACAAATTTTTGAAGGAAGGGATTGAAAATGGAATTCATCAACCCTTGGAATGTGGAAGGTGAATTTGTAAGGCCAAAAGGCATGACCAAAAATTAATAATGGTCTTCATGAGTTTGGAATGTTGTTTTTGGGATATCTTCTTCCTTCATTCTAATTTGATGATACCCTGAACAAAGATCCAACTTTGTGAAATAGATTGCTCCATGTAGTTCATCTAACAACTCATCAATGATGGGAATGGGAAACTTATATTTAATAGTGATCTTTTTGAGCTCTCTATAATCTGGAAACATACGCCATGAGCCATCTTTCTTGAATACCATTACCACAGATGTAGAGTAAGAACTTTGGCTAGGTATAATAATGCTAGCCTATAACATTTCTTCAACCATATGCTCAATTTCACTCTTCTG
Source organism: Picea sitchensis (assembly GCA_010110895.2). Classification (NCBI taxonomy): domain Eukaryota; kingdom Viridiplantae; phylum Streptophyta; class Pinopsida; order Pinales; family Pinaceae; genus Picea; species Picea sitchensis. The sequence goes on from SNQJ01S0001235.1 coordinate 247,618, forward strand.
GGCATAAGGGTATATGTACGACCTGATGTTAGGAGGAACACTCCCAGGAATTAGGTGAATATCATTATCATGATTTCGATTGGGTGGAAGACCTTTGGGAATATCTTCAAATAATTTGGAATGCTTATCAATGATCCCTTGGAGATCTAGAGGAATATATGGCTTAGATGTTTCAACATATAGTGATAATAGTTGTGTAATAACACCTTGATGCCCCTTTTCCAATAATTTTGTCATGCCATTAGAGCTTATCACCTTACTGGGTTTCCCTGTGATACCTGTTAACTCAATTTATTTTCCTTCCAATGAAAATTTCATGAAAAGTTCTTGAAAATTAAAAGCCACTATTTCTAATGATTGTAACCATTGGATTCCTAGTACAACATCAGCACCACCCATGGGTATATAAATCATTGGACTATTCATTACATATTCCCCCATAGTAAGATTGATCTTATTTCATTTTCCTGAGCAATTGATAGTTCCTCCATCTGCAATCATTACTTGAAAATCTGGCTCTAGATATGCAAAGCAATTGAGAGCTTTGGATAATTTATAGTGAATGAAATTATGAGTACTACCAGAATCAATTAGGATTGTTACCTTTTTTCTTTTTGATATATCCTTCTAGCTTGAGGGTTTGAGGAGTTCTAATTTTAGCCAATGCATTACACGATATCGTGGGAGTCAACTCTTCAAACAAAACTTCTTCTACATTTTCATCTTGAGATGGTTCTTCTTCTTCTTCTTCTTCTTCTTCCTCTTCACAATCTATATAGAATAATTTATTCTCACCACACTTATGTCCCTTACTGTACTTGTTGTCACAATTAAAGCACAAACCGTTTGTTTTTCTTTCCTCCAATTGTTGATATGTCAAACTTGTAGGTTGAGGTGTTTTAGAAGAAGGAGCATTATTCTCTCTATAGATGTTAGGATTGGCCCTTCTAGTATCCATAGCTATATTTTTACTTTCAACATTTATTTCCACCCTAAATGCATTCTCCAATGATTTGTGTTCCCAAAGAAAACCTCATGTTGAATGTTATCCTTTAAAGTTCCTATGAATACATCAATCAAGTGCTCATTTGAAATATTTGTTACCTTTATATTCAATCTTTGGAATTTCTCAATGTGCTCTATAACTGAACCATTTTCCTTGAGATTTATCAATTGGCTAAAGAAGGTATTGCTCCTTGTATCCTCATAGTGTGCTATCATTTCTTCCATGAAAATTGTCCAAGTGACGAGCGATTTGCGAGAACAAAGCCATCGATACCATACAAATTGATTGGGTTCTAAATATAAAGAAGAAATTTGTACCTTTTGTGTATGTGGCACACTATGTAGATCAAATAATTGCTCCATCTAAAGTATCCATGTGATTGGGTCCTTGCCATCAAAATTCCTCATATCGATCTTACGAATGTGGTTGGTCTTCAACCCAAAGTTGGAGTTTCTCCATTCTTGATTCATCTTCCTTCTGTCCTCATCATGAATTTCATGGGATACATTTTCACTTTCAGGTGTCCTCTCTATTAGGAAATTTTTCAATCCTTCCATGATCTCCCTTTTTAAACCATCCATCTTAGTATCCATTATTGCCTCAAATTTAGCTTCAGTTGAATCCAACATCCCTTGTAGTTCATATTTTGTCACTGTCTTATTTTGTAATTCATTTACGTCCCTATGCATTTCTTCACCTTCATCAAGAGTCCAAGTAGGACTATCTGGAGGATTATTTGGTGTAGAAGTTCCCTTTTTGGGTGGCATGTTGGCCAAGTATCACTTTTGAACCTTGATTTTGAGGTGGTTCTGCTAGACAATCTTTCTTCTGTTGTATCTCCAAAGTTTCGACCCTTCTGGGTATGAAAATATTTTTTTTTGTAGTTCTATGATATTTATTCTCTATGATGCCATAGGTCTGATCAAAATTGGAAGTGCCAAGTGGAATTTACGGTAAATTCCCCACAACTTGTTGATTTTTGGTCTTTCCAGGAGATCTCACTTGTATAGCATGCCCCGCACAAAATAATTGATATTAAATTCTGAAAATCATACCATATATACTACAGATTGTCCACTATCCAATTAAACTAGTCTCACTCAATTTGGATACTCTAGGAAGAAGTTATGATTTTTTTACCCGGAACACCTGCTTGAGACTAGTCAATAGGACTAGTCAGATACCCTATCTTCCACAGGGTGTATCTAAAAATTTAAGATGACCCAAAATATGAATGTGTTACCACAGATACCTTACTAATTTCTGAGGCTAGCCTCCCAATTTCAGGTTCTGAAACGTTACAAAAAAAAAATTATAGCGAAAATTACGCAATGACTCAATTCAAGATGATTCCAGAACCCTATCTTACACAGGTTTTATCTCTGAAAATATAAGTCCTCGGGAGATTAAATTTTAACCAAACGTAACTTGATCCGTCTACTAAATATCCTCCAAGCCGTTTCTTTTGAAACTTTGTAGAAAGAAATTTATATCGAAAATTCCAAGGTGTCTCAGATCTAGCAGAAAAACCTCAAGACCTTGAGTTCTGATACCATATGTTAAGAATAAAATATCAATATAGCATAGAAAAACCTTAGAATAAGTACTCAACGCCTTGAAAAAGAGATAATTTCAGATAATAAGCCTCTTCGAGGGGGAAACCTCCTTATACACCACATAAATGTTCAAGTACAAGATGATTCCAAATGAAAATGTCTCCTTGGTACAATTATAAATAAATAAAATAATTATAACTAATGGACTCAAGCTGACATAAATAAAATAACATTACTAATGTAATATGCACCAATTAAGGGGTAATGAACCACTATTTATGGCTTAACAAAGAATATATAAGGATTGAAGAAACACTCAGAAGTCAATTAGAAGAAAATGAGAAGATGATTGAAAGTTTGGAAGCAGAAATAGTCACTCTTAGAAAATATCTTCAAAAATAGAATATCACCAAAATATTGGATGATATCATCAGCAACCAAAGGCCACACTATGACATTTTTTGGCTAGGATACAACGAGATGTAGATTGAGAAAGGTTTGAGCTCCAAGATGATAGAACACGAGGCAGAATAAAGCACCTATGTAGAAATAGTTAGAGGCACTCAAGAAGAAAATAACAGAGGAACTGGACCACCTAGAAGATTTAGAACACAGAACCAACAATCAACAAATATAAAAAATAAGAATCTTTCAAAAGAGAAACACCATTCAGAATATCCTCTAGATCCAGGTATCAAACTATTTTTCTTGGTTTATGCTATTCTTGTCATAAATTTGGTCACAAAGATGGAAACTGTAGAGCCTATGTCAAGAATAGAAGAAACTATGAAGGCTATGCCAACAACATTTATCCCATAAAGTCACATGAAACAAAAAATAGAAATCACAACAGTTTTGGTTCACTAAGTAATGAAATAGAGTGCTACAAGTGAAACAATTTTGGACACATGTCCAAATATTGTAGATTGATTGTTCCACCAAGGGAACCAAAGAAAAACATAAATAATCACAAACAGGAACCACAAATTATACAAAGAAGGAAGCAAGATCAATTCAACACTGAATAATTCTTGCTTGCTTTACAAGATCAACACAAGAAAATTAGGTGGTATGTTGATAGTGGTTGTTCGAAGCATATGACAGGTGACAAGAACATGTTTCTAACACTGAATAAGGAACGAGATGGAACAATTTCTTTTGAAAATGATAACTCGGCCAGAATTATAGGAAGAGGCACATTTAAGCTTGGAAGCAAAGATGCCAAGGAATAAAATGTTCTATTGGTCGAAGATATGAAGAACAATCTTCTAAGTGTAAGTAAAATGTGCTATCAAGGACACAAACTTTTGTTTGACTCATAAAAATGTGCAATAAGGAAAGTTGGCGGATACAGCTTGAAGAACTCCAAACAACATATATGTCTTGAATGAAATTGGAAAGGAAAGATGTTTCTTAGGAAAATAAAATGAAATTTGGCTCTAGAACAAAAGAATGGGTCACATAAAATTTGATAAGATTTTCAAAATAAACAGAAAGGAAGCAGTGAAATAAATGCCTAAGGTCTTGAAGCCAACAAATACTCTATGCAAGCATTGTCTACAAGGAAACAAAACTAGGACCAAGTTCAAACTAAAAGAGTACTCCATGAAAAAACCATTAGATATTGTACACACTGACTTATGTGGACCTATAAGAACGAAGGGATTAAATGGTGAACAATACTTTATGCTATTGGTTGATAACTACACAATAATGACTGCGGTTTGTTTTCTCGGGAAGAAATCAAAGGCATTCGAACTCTTAAAGATATAAAAAGAGATGGTTGAAATTGAGATGGATTTGAGAATCAAGTGTTTGAGATCATAAAATGGAGGAGAATTCAAATCAAAGTAATTCATGAATTTCTTTGGAAAACATGGAATAAATAGACAATTCTCGGCAACTAGGACACCTCAACAAAATGGAGTTGTCAAAAGGAAGAATAGAATAGTACAAGAAATGGCTAGAACCATGTTGAATGATTCCAAGTTTAGTGAAATATTTTTGGCACAAGTAGTACATACAACAATTCACAACCTAAATAGAGGAATGCTCATAAGTAACAGTGATAAGACTCCCTACAAGTTATGGAAAGGAAGACTGGAAAATGTGAAGCATTTCAGAGTATTTGGAAGAAAATGTTATATCAAAAGAGAAGACGACAAACTTGGAAAGTTTGACTCCTGAGTTTATAAGGGAATACTAGTTGGGTATTCAAGAAAAATAAAATCATATCAATGGTTTAGTCCAAGACTCAACATAATCATGGAAAGCATCAATGTAATGATTGACAAGACAGATGTGCGAGAGGCCAAAGAAGGAAACAAATATTCAGAAGTGTAGGATAACGAAGAATATATAAAAGAAGAAGAAGTAGAAGAAGAAGAAAAAGAATAATAGCATCCAGAAACATAATAAGAGGAAGATGAGTACCAGATACCTCCTAAGACACATAGCCGATGAGTATAGAAAAATCATCCCCCAAAACAAATTATTGGGAATAAGTATGTAGTAGTTGAAACTTGAAGAAGAATGTTTTCACCATAACAAAAACACCTAGAATTGTTATCTACAGTTGAACCAAGAAGTTTTGAAGAGGCTAGAAAAGATGAACACTGGATCTAGGCTATGGATGAAGAATTGGATCATATAGAGAAGAATGACACATGGGAACTAGTTCCAATACCAAGAAGAAATAACGTGATTGGTACAAAGTGGATTTTCTTAAACAAATTGAACGAGGATGGACAAGTAACCAGAAGCAAAGCAAGATTAGTATGAAAAGGATACACTCATATTGAAGGTATATATTTTGAACATACCTTTGCACCAATTTCCAAGATGGAAGAAATCAAATTGATCTTAGCCTAATCATGTTCCAAAAGAATCAAGATATATCAGATGGATGTTAGGTCATATTTTCTTAATGGATAATTAGAAGAAGAGTTCTACATCGAATGAACAGAAGGAATTATAATGTCAGAAAGGGAAGATTATGTTTGCAAGCTGAAGAAAGTGTTGTATGGACTAAAGAAATCCCCCAGAGCATGGAATTCAAGATTGGAAAGGTATCTACAACAAAAACGATTCAGGAAGGGAAATGTTGACAATAACCTCTACATAAAGGTGGATCGAGAAAGTATATTTGTAATTGAAGTTTATGTATATGACATCATCTTCCAAAGTGACGATGACAAGATGAATTAGAATTTTTCTTGGGATATGCAAAATGAGTTAGAAATGTCTTTGCTTGGCGAGTTCACTTTCCTTTCTAAATTACAGATATGTCAGCATGATAAAGGTACTTTCATCTCTTAGACCAAGTATATCAAAGAAATGCTAAAGAAGTTTGGAATAGAAGATTGTAAACCTGTGAGTACTCCTATGCACACCAATTGAAAGTTAAGAAAGGATGATGATCCTAAGGATGTAGATAAGAGATTCTATAGATCGATGATTGACATCTTACTCTATGTGACAACGTCAAGACCAAATGTGATGCAATAAGTTGGACAAGTTGTGATATTTCAAGCAGCATCGAAAGAAACACATGTCATGGAAGTAAACATAATACTCACATATCTCAAGGCAGCAAAATATTTTGGATTATAGTATCCAAAAAGGAATGATATATCTTTGGTAGCCTACACAGATGTTGATTGGGAAGCCAACATTGATTATAGAATAAGTACAATTGGAGAAACTTTCTACTTGGGTGAGTGTCTGGTATCATGGTTGAGAAAGAAATAGTCATTAGTATCCTTGTCCATAGTAGAAGAATAATATATTGCAGCAATAGCATGTTTCACTCAGGTTCTTTGGATGAAGAAAATATTGCAGGATATACAAGTGAAGTATGATGATCCCATTTCAATACTCTATGATAACACCAATGCTATCAGTATCTCCAAGAATCCAGTGATGCATTCCTAGATAAAACACATTCCAATCAAGTATCACTTTCTACGGGAAAAAGCTATAGAGAAGAGCATCAAGCTAGAATACAATGGGACAAAAGAGAAGATTGTAGATATCTTCACCAAACCTCTTCCAAGAAATAATTCTGAGTATATTCAACAAAATCTTGGAGAATTTCCACATGACATCAGACACAGTTAGACACGGGGAGAGAAATACAAGACATGAAGAATACAAGTAAATAATCTTTTAAATGTTTTTCATATACATCATAGATTTACACGATAAAGCACCATGAAGATAAAGCAAAGGCTTGCAGATAAGGGGATAAACTCCAAGGATAATTACCCTTTGGCATTGATTTCAAAGGGGGGGAGATAAAACAAAGGCATGAAAATGGAGAGAAAGAACAAATGCATGAAGACAAGGGGAGCATTGGTCATAGGGGGTGTGAAGGTCACAAGGGGAGCATGAGAAGGAGCATGGGTGTTCCCATTCCATCAGTGTTTCCATCAATTCCAAAGGGGGAGATTGTTGAAAGATTGGTTTTCATTGATTTCCCCCTTGAAGAATTTTGGTAGCCCCAAAGGTATGGTTATAGAACTAGTATTTGATCAAGTAAAATGATCATGAAGGACAATGTAAATGCAAGTAAATCAATAATGGATGGATAGTCCTTATTTTATTATTTTCGATGATAGGTGGTATGCCACGTAGTTCCTCACAGTTGAGGAGTTATGGCCTTATGAAGTTAGAATCCCCAAAGAATGGTCGAGAAGCCCCTAGTTGGTTACAAGTATTAATGAAAGCGTAAAGTGGTTATAACAAGAAAGTTAAGAAGCCCCTAAGTTTAAGGAAGAAGGTTACCTAGAAAAATTATAAATACCCCTCAAGGAGTCTTTCGTAAGAAAAATACACACACATATTTATTGATTATATATCTTGTGAATAAATTTTGATCTATTGAAAAATATGAGGTTGAGTTTGAGGTAGCAAGTATGAAGTTGCGAAGGAAGGTTGAAGGTAGAAGTCTCAAAGTTGCAGCAAATGTGAGTAACCCTAGTTTTTTAAGTAACCATGGGTTCAAAAGAGCATGGATATATGCAGTTGCAATGGATAAAATCACGGATATCCATGGGTAGTAGAAGAGGAAGTTGTGGATCTGTGAAAAGATTATGAAAGATTGGGTAATTCTAATACCAGGTCCCTGAAGCCAGAAGTAAGCCTACAGGTCAGATCTATTGTGTATCAAGTCAGCTACATGTATGCTTATGTGATTTTTTTATTTGGTTATGGTATGATACATTCTTGAGGTATGTTTGGTTTGGCACATGATTGAGGAACATCTTGACTACATGGTTGATAGAGGTGTATTCTTGTATCTGGTTATGATATGACTGTTATGGTTCAGCTTTGAGATGTGGATGTATGGTTGAGGTATACACTTGGTGTATGGTGGCATATGCATGGGGAACATGCTTTGGTTCTATAAGGCTCTTCATGGATGATATGGTACAAGTCTATACATGATTGATGATATGGTATTGGTTTTATATGTGATTGATGTTCTAGTACATGGTACATGATTTTATTATCGTATGGTTTATACATTGATGCACATGTTGGTACACAGTTTATGGATGATATCATTCAAGTTTTGGTATAGTATAGGTTGATGTTATAGTGACAATTGCAGGTTGATTGTATAATGGCAGTGACAGGATAGATACAATAACAGGTTGATGTGATAGGTTACAGGTTAATGAGACAGTGGCAGTGATGATAACATTGGTAGTGACAATGGCAGTGATTATGGTAGTGATAGTTGGTCTACACTTATATTTTAGGGTGGAAGGACGGGATAAGGAAAGGGGGTTGTAGCCTCCTTCCGGTTGGAGCCAGAGAACTCAGGGAGTTGGAGCTTCCTTCAAGTTGGATCCCGAGAATCAAGGGGTTGTATCCTCCTTCTGGTTGGAGCTAGAGAATTCATGTAGTTGTAGATTACTTCGGGTTGGAGCCTCTAAATAGGAGGTAGTAGCCTCCTTCTAGTTGTAGCTAGAGAATTGGGAAGTTGGTGCATCAAATGAATGTATTATTTTGATATATAAGAAAATCATTCTGTGGTTTTCTCCCATTTGGGTTTCCACATAAATTATGGTGTATTGTGTTTCTGTTGATGTCTATTATGTTGTGTTGATTTATACTACTCATGATATATTGATGATATACTGCTAATGGAGTTAATGCTTACATATTGTGGTTAAAAGTGTTAATAAAGTGATCATGTTGATTCACACTCCCCCTCTCAATAATCTAACATATATTACCAACAATATATTTCATGTAGCAGCAAAATTAATTCTGTAAGTAACATTTCAAGGTGTAGTTACTCCAATTTGTAATAATTTATGATCACTTGTAAGGAAATCAAGGAGATATAGAAACCTAAAGAATAACAATACTCATAGCAATTTTCAAGAAAGAAATAAATAAGATAATAAGAAGTCTTGAAGTACATAAGAAAATACTTAATAACTTGAATATCATTGACCCACAATGTGAGTATGTATAATAATTTTGAATCCTAAAAGAGGAAATTTGAATTTCATGATGCATTGTGCATGAGAACCTAGTTAGACTAAAATTAGAGCTTAAATTCCCTAATTTAGTTATACCAATATCTAAATAGTGAGTTAAATACATTTATATGTCAAATCATGACCCAGTTACCCACAAATAGGGATCTAATCCATAAATAGATCATAGAAAATAGAAAATAGATAAAAATAGTGAAGAGGAGTTCCTTACTTCCTTGAATTTGGGGATGAGGTTCCTTAAATAGCTCAAGGAACCCAAACATAGCAGGTAGAATCCAAAAATAGATACTAGGATGCTAGAATAAAGGAAGAGAGTGAGAATTTCCCCTTTACTGGCTAAAGATAATAGATTTCTCCCTAAAATATAGGGATATAATGCATGCATGGCTCACTTGGTCAAAATTAGTCAAATTTTGACCAGTAGAATCATGAGACTAAGCTCTAGATGACCTAGGTGAGAGATTAAGGACAAGGAGATGATAATATTCTCTAAGACCTCTACATAAGCATAACTTAGTGAAACATAATGCAAAAAATTAAGTTCTACCAAAAATATGTCATTTTAGGTACTCAAGTACAAATAAATCCCCATGTAGTGAGGAAAGAGGGAAAACTGCATGGGAAAAATACCCTCATCAAAAGAGGGTGATGCTAAGAATAATAGGAAGTATCCACCACTCCCAAGTGTCCCCATAAGTCTATGAACCACTACTTTGTGAAGGACTTGGTGAAGATGTCTACAACCAAATCTAGATGATGGATGGTATTGTAATGCAATAAATCAATCATGTATGAGACCTCGAATGTAGTGCATGTTTATCTCTATGTGATTGGAAATATTCATTTGTACTATATTAGTAGAAATATAAATAGAACTTTTATTGTCACACCATATGACCATTGGATGGTGGAACTAAAGACCAAACACAATAAGTATACCCTACAACCAAACAATTTGTGTAGCTACATTCACAACTCCCCTATACTCTTCCTTGATAAAGAAATAGAATACTACTTCTTAATTGACCAATATATAGGCCTAGAACCAAAGATAAAACCATAATGAGATGTAGACTTGTGATCAGTTCCATCTCCATCCCAATATAAATATGGATAACCAACAAGATCTAGTGTGAAACCTGCAGTTTAGAAAATACAAAAACTAGGATTTCCCTTCACACATTGAAGAATTATCTTAGTATATTTCCAGTGTAACTCATGAGGTTCCTGCATGTACCTAGAAAACAATCCAATTGCATAATATAGGTCAAGGTGAGTGTGAGTGAGGTAGAGAAGACTCCCTGTTGGCCCTTGACCAAGTTTTGAGGATCCTTGGTCATGTTTGACCTACTTTTGGCACTTCGACGGGCTGTCGAAGGCGGAGCACAAGTCGAAGCGGAGATCACAGGATCTCGGCCCCTTTTTAGGGATTTTTGGGTTTTGGGCTTATGTAACGGGTATGGGGATGTCATCCCATGGGTTTACCCATGTTTAGGCCCTCTTTGTAATGTATAAATAGAAGTCTAGGAAATGTAAGAGAAGGTCGGAGAGGAGGTTTTTGGTTCTATGTTAAGTGCAAGCGATGATTGTAAATGCTTTGTGCATATTGTGTGAGATTTGAAAGGCTAAGTGCAAGTGATTGTAAGAGACTGTGAAGAGGCTTTGTGTTGTAACTTAGGGAAGGAGGATATATTAGAGTGTGCATAGATCTCCTATCCTTTGCAGAGTAATATATCATGGCTTTGTGCATGTAGAAGATTGACAGAAAGAAATAAAGAAGAAGAGTTGGTGGACGTAGCCCTAGGGTGGGGGTGAACCATGTATATCCTGTGTTGTGGTTTCTTTGTGCTTTATGGTTGTTCTCTTGTTTATGTGGTTAAATTCTTAGTGCACTGATATATGATTAGAAGAATATAATATGGTATCTTAGTGTTGAATAATGTGAATGAATGCTAGATCCGATCTATGTTGGTATGCTTAGTGCTTGAATCTATTGGATCTGTGTGAATATTGCATTGATCTATTATTAGGGTTTATCTGCGTTATAAACTAAGACTGAGTATTAATGGACTATAACTGCTAAGTGCTCTATTAAGGTGTTACAATCATAGATTTGTGTCCCAGCTAAAGTTGCAGACATTTGAGTCCTGTAACCACCCCTACCTCTGCCTTGAGTGAGACTTCATATTCTTCGCAGGTGTTGCTGAAATGTTCTTTAGCTATGGTTTTGTTGGTGATTTGTTGTAAGTGTTGAACGTTGGTTCTGCCCCTATTCCAACAAATGGTTCCATTGCCGGTACTTGAAACTGTGATTGTTGGGAACTAGAGAAAAGAAAAAGCTATGTGCGTAGATCTATTGCCCTAGTACACAGTATTCTACTTGACCTATGAAGCTCTGTGCCAAGAAGAAAAGTCAGATCTGGATAAAAGAGGTAATACTCGAAATCTTTGTGCTCTGATAAAAGTAAAGTAAGAAGTTTTGGTTAAAGAGGTAAGATCTTAAATCTTTGTGCTCTGATAAAGGTAAGAACAGTGAAAAGTTTTGATTGAAAAGGTAAGATAAGTGGAAAATTTTGTTTCAAAAGTATGTATCTAGGTATGTTTGATAAAAAAATTCCTACAAAAATAGTGAAAGATCTGACAAAAATAGTGAAAGATATGTTATTCCTATGCATAGAAAGAATGTTTGGACGAACAAATGGATACAGGGTCCTAGAAAGAAATTTTTGCAGGCTAGCTACTATGATCCTCATGCGTAGTACAGGAAAGGTTGGGGATCATTTCAAAGAAAGAGAGGATTAACTCTTTGTTACAATTGCAAAAGATCGGGACATCTTGCTAAGTAATTCCCTGGTAGAAGACCTAGTTGTCTTTAATGTAAAGATATGGATCATTAAGTTTTAGATTTCCCTAGAATGATTGCTAAGCTTGACATAATGAATATGAGACAAGAAAACCCTGAGGAAGGTCAAGAAACTGAGACCATAGAAGAACCCCAGAAAGAATCAGAAAATGTAATTACAAATGAAAGAAACCCTAAATGATCACATAAATATCAACTTATCAGAGATATTCAAAGAAAAAGAATGCATAGAAGAAAGAATAGGAGACTTTGACATTGACTGTGTTTTAGATGAAGAAACACATGTAAATATCATGACAGAAATAACTTGGGAAACTTTAAGAAAGCTTGCTATGATTCCTTCATTGGGAGGAATAGGATTATTTAGAGGAAAGTTGATAACCCTATGTGGAAGACTCACCCAGATATCTATGAGTGCTCATGGAACTTCGACAAAGGAAGATTTTGAGATTGTTAAATTTATTGAGAACAATGCCTCATTTTATATATTACTAGGAAAACCTTGGATTGAAATGGATCAGGCTAGAAGGAAAGAAGAGGAAGTCTTAGAGAAGAAGAAGCAAGAATTAAAAGATTTCATGACTAGGAGGATAGCACACTTGATTGAAGAACAGGAGAATAGATCGAAGATACTTAGAACTAGAAACTTGTATGTCAAAGTTTAAAGAACACTTGAATATTCGCAGATGAGTAGAACACATACCCTAAATAGAGAAGAAGTATTACTCCCTGACCCTATGAAAGAATCTCAACAACATGAAGTTACTATGCCAAAAGGAGATAAGAATCAGAATGGAAAGAGGATAATTGAGACGAAGACTACAGGAAAGAAGGCTAAGAAGCTCAGTAAGAAGGGAGAAAAGATAGAAAGGTTACAGAAGGTTTCAAAGGGGACTTCACAGAAGGAAGTTTTGAAAAACTGGAACTTCATCGAGATATCAGAACAGCTCAACATGGCAAAGCAATATAGCCTTTGAAAGCATTATAACCATTAGCCTGACACCCCGAATTGTTAGAACAACATTTATGGTCAGAAATCTCACCATCAAGCTGTTGGGACCACGCCACAATGGACAGAACCACATTGATGAAGTCTTCTCGTCTGGTGGAGAGACCCGTTACACCACTGTCTACTTATTGCGCTGACTGTTGCACCGAAAACACTTTTTTGAATTGTATCCTAGCCAACTCATTGCTACCGCGTTGTTTTTATTAATATCAACACCAGTTCTATTGCTTTGAGCACTCATTCATCCATTTGATTTATATGATATAATCATGAATGTCGGACGAGATCAACATCACAGAGAAAATCGTCGAAGAAGTTATGATCGACCTCATGCTTGAGAAAGTGATGTCTGCAGGTATTCAAGCTTCCCGAACAGCAACAGAGAAAAGAACCAAGCACCGAGATGACTTGGAAAATGTGAAGCTAATCCCTACCATCTTACCCGACTACATCCTTCCTCTGGCCAGAGCAGTGAGCCCTGAAAACATCCCAAGGGACTTTGATTACACCATGGTTACTGCATACCTCCCGAAGGGGATACGTGCAGTTAGAACGCAACAGGATAAGATCGCGACGTTGAAGTTCAACGAATTCAACCTAGGAGACCACAAGAACCATAGTATGTTCAATCCTTACAAATACTTGACCATGACAAAGGGGAAGAACTCAAAAATAATCCCTCAACCATGGACTATGAACCTCGTGCAATCCACCCTCTTGAATGTAAAGAAGATTCCGCACTTTGAAAGGCACCAGGAGGTTAACGTGTGTGTTAAGATCCTACTCTCATGTTACCATGGTGGCTACCTATGGCTAGACCGACGCATCACATTCGATCCAATGTTGATCCATAGGATCACCATATTGAGCATGCAGGGACCCGACCTGTAGAACTTCTACCCAGGGAAGGCTACAAATCACGCATTGGCACAGAAGATCAAAGACACATATGGCGATGTAGAAAAGGGAACGCGAGGCTACAAGGTAGCTTCCATCCAGAATGGCACAGTGTGTCTGGCCTGCCAGCTGGTCGTAGGAAAGCTCGTGATAAAGAGCATACCTACATGGGTCACAGGATTTGTTTTTTACCTCGCCAGGAAATGTGTAGAAGGACTCTAGATGAACTAGGCAAAGTACTTGGTCAACCAGCTGGAATTAGACTACTATTTTAATATTCCTGTGGTGTGAGTTTTCAGAATTGTTATTCGGATTTTCCACAATGAAATTCATTTTTATCGAAGTTTTGAATCCTTTATCGAAGATGAATCCAGGTAAAGGATTCGAAATGTAGATAAAAATGGAATTAGACTGCCGCAAATCTCAGGATCAGGGCTATGAGTTCCACTTTAGTTGGCTCCTGATCCTCATTGCATTTACCACTTAGGAGATGCCGAAAGGTGTGACCTTCCCGGACATTGAGTTGTTCGAGCCACTTGTTGTGAAGTTCACCACGCTCTGCTACTCGAGTGATATGGGAAAACAGTGGAAGTCGAACGTGGTATTTCATACATATTATCTCCAACTGAAGAGGGCTATCGAAATTTTCCCTCACATAATGCCAAACACCGTGCATCGGTTTTGACCCCTCATGATGTTACACGTAGATCGACACTTCATTTATATCACCGCGCACACAGATGAGCATAAAGAAGAGCTTTATTCATACTACAAGCTCACAAAGGAGGACCTCTAAGAGATAACCAATGACTGGTCTGGAGAGCTCCTCATCCCCGCTAAGCCCATAGAAATGTTAGACCCTAAACTAATCGGCAGCCCTAAGACCACTCATGAAGCAAAGGATACTCCTGGACCTAGTAGAAGGAAGAAGACCGAAGAGGTCAAAAACTTGAACAACGCATCGGAATAAAATGCTTCAGTATCACCTGGTCGAGGGGGTGATGATGAAGTAGATCAAGAAGAGACCAACAAAAAAGAAGATTAAAAGAAACAAGGTGAAGTAACACCGCCTAGGGATCCTGTTGATGAGACTGGTCCCTTGAACAAATGGAAGGTTTCCCCCATGAAACCCACTTCCCGAAAGAAATCCAAAGCAACTTTGACTAAGATGCAGACTGTGCTCACTGTAGATGACTTCGACTTCATCATCGCAGTTGTAGCAGATGCCTCACTAGACATCTTGTAGAAACATGAAGCCAAGAAGGAGGCGATGTATGATAGGATTGAGGTTGAACTCAGAGGGGTACAGCAGGCCCTTCAATCTAGCTATGCAGTATCCACTGCGCCCCCACCATCAGAAGAACCAAAGTTGGGAGATGATTCTTCCCAACTCCACAGAATAGTTGATGTGACCAAAGCTCACCTTCGTCGAGCACAAGTTGAGAAATACCAAGCCACAATGGCCCTGAAACAAGCCCAAGAAAAAATGGTAGAGAAACACTAGGTCGCACAAAAGGAGAAGGATGAAATTCAAGCTAATTTTGAAGAAGAGAGGGCACATGTCAAGCAAGAAAAAGAGAAGTTGCTCGTAGAGCAGCTTGGAGTCAAAGAAGCAGTCGATAGAGAAGTTCACTATGTGACGGGCTTAGAGCCAAAGGCAGAAGACTGAGTGGAGTGTCAAGTAGTGGAGCTCACGGAAGCTATCCAACAGCTTCAACAAAGAATAATAAACTTAGAGCTATGAGCATTGCCCAACACTTCGTAGGATGTGAAGGATCAAAGAGAAGAAACTATTTGAAGTGTAGTTGAGAGAATCAAGGCCCTCTCCATGGAATGTAAACAAATAAGATCGTAGTTCCCAGACTTATGAGCGACTCACTCAGGATCCTGAACTAAAGGCATGGAGTCACAACTCTAGGAGGCAAAGCAACAAGCAGAAACAGTACAGGTGCAGTTGAAGCCCCTGTCAGCCATTGAGAGGATGAAGTGATCCCAAGAATACTATGCTACTCAACAACAGGTCCACACCATTCAGAGCAAAGTCATGGAAGTGACTCAGAGGCTCCAACCAACACAGGATGAGGATTTCCAACTATTCACAGAGATTGAAGGCCGAGGAGAAGAACTGGAGAAAGTCATCACTGCAGTTGAACAACGCTTAGAGGGACCTGTCAATGAAGTAGTTATCCAAGAATTCACCGAGCAGGAGGTCGTGGCGCAGTAATAGGTCGAAGCAGCTCAAGCCAAGCTCGAGAATTTGAAGCAGATCTACCTAGACCAGAGTGACTCGAGACGAGTCACACGTGAGTGTTGGGGGCCTGTTGGCCCTTTACCAAGTTTTGAAGATCCTTGGTCATGTTTGACCTACTTTTGGGACTTTGACAGGCTGTCGAAGGTAGAGACAAAGTTGAAGCGGATATTGTGGGATCTCAGCCCCTTTTTAGGGATTTTTGGGTTTTGAGCTTATGTAACGGGTATGGGGATGTCGACCCATGGGTTTACCCATGTTTAGGCCCTCTTTTTAATGTATAAATAGAAGTCTAGGAGATGCAAGAGAAGGTTGGAGAGAAGGTTTTTGGTGCTATGCTAAGTGCAAGCGATGATTGTAAATTCTTTGTGCATACTGTGTGAGATTTTCAATGCTAAGTGCAAGTGATTGTAAGAGACTGTGAAGAGTCTATGTGTTGTAACTCAGGGAAGGAGGATCTAGTAGAGTGCGCACAAATATCCTATCCTCTGCAGAGTAAGATATCATGGCTCTATGCATGTAGAAGATTTATAGAAAGAAATAAAGAAGAAGAGTTGGTGGACGTAGCCCTAGGGTGGGGGTGAACCACATATATACCATGTTGTGGTTGCTTTGTGCTTTATGGTTGTTCTCTTGTTTATGTGGTTAAATGCTTAGTGCAATGATATATGCTTAGAAGAATCTAATATGGTAGCTTAGTGCTGAATAATGTGAATGAATGATAGATCTGATCTATGTTGGTATGCTTAATGCTTGAATCTATTGGATCTATGTGAATAATGCATTGATTTATTATTAGGGTTTAGTTGTGCTGTAAACTAATACTGAGTATTAATGGACTATAACTGCTAAGTTCTCTGTTAAGGTGTTACAATCACATATATGTGTCCCAGCTAAGGTTGTAGACATCTGAGTCCTGCAACCACCCCTACCTCTACCTTGGGTGAGACTTCATATGCTTCACAGGTGTTGCCTAAAGGGTCGGTAGTTAGGGTTTTGTTGGTGTGATGTTGTAAGCATTGAACCCTAGGTCTACCCCTGTGCCAACACTTCCAACCAACTGCAATTACTTAGTACTATACACAAAAGGTATAGTACCACCATCCTCAAGCTTGACTCCAAAAACAAATGGTGATGTTATCATATTACAATATGTCATCCAAAACCTAATAAGTATATCCTTTGCATACTTCAACTGTGCCATATTGATTCCTAAATAAAAATGGTTGATCTCAAGTCCAAGAAAATAATGCAAAAATCCCATATCTATCATAACAAACCTATCATGAAATGAAAACTTTGTTGAAGCAATGGATGATGTTGAGCTCCTTGTGATAAGTAAATCATCTACATAAAGAACTACTAATAACAAGGAGTCTACATGTCTCAGCATATACACATTTGGATATTAATGGCATTGAGAGAATCGATGTGATAACAAGAAATAGTCCATCTTTGCATATCAAGCTCGAGGTGCTTTCTTGAGGCCACACAAATACTTCCTCAACCTGCAAAAAAGTGAGGAATCATGTACATATCCATGTGGATAATCCATATAGATCTCCTCCTCAAGGTCTCCATGAATAAAATCACTCTTCACATCCATGTTGTGAACTTACCAATCTCTAGCTACTACAATGGATAAAACTAGGATGATTAAGTCCATCTTTGCAACTAGTGCAAAGGTCTATGTGTAGTCAATCACGTGAACCTCTAAGAAGCCCTTAGATACAAGTCGAGATCTGTACTTTATAAAAATTGAATCAAATACAATCTTCATTTGGCATATCCATCTATGTCGAACAATCTTCCTACCACGAGGAAGTGGAACCAACTCCCAAGTTTGATTTTGGATGAGGGAATCATATTCCTCATCAATCCCAACCTCCCAATAAGTGTTTCCTACAGTCTTTGAAAAATACTAAGGATATGATGTGTATACCATATAGAAATTAGTAGGAAACAAAGAATCAGCAACAGAGAGTTCTTGTGGAGAATATTGAAACTGAGATCTAGTCCTTCATGTATCCATTGGATCACCCACTAAATTTCATGTTGCTTGTAGAGTCTGTTGTGCCCAAACTAGTCTCAATGTCAGATCAGAAATAATATAATAATCCAAGTCACTTGTTGTGCCATCATCATTTGATATATAATCTGAATCTAAAGTATGATATGAATCTGAAAGAACTACATCAAATGGAAGTGATGGATCAACAACAGGTTCCTCCTAAAGTGCATGTATGGGATTTTCTTCGATTTTACACTTCTAACCATGAAACATTTTTCCGTAAGAGGGTGTAGAAACTATATCCGTAATACATTTAGGATACCTAACAAATATATACTCTTGAATTTTATTTTCAAGAGCCCTTTTCTTCTTTTTTGGTATATTTTCCCAAGCACAAGATCCAAAAACTTAGAAATGTGTGGCTTCTAGTTTATTTCTTGTCCAAGCCTCAAAAGGTGTGACATCATTTGAATATTTATGAGGAAATTTATTTTTTATGTAGGTTTCAAAATTAATAGCTTCATCCCATATCTTTGGAGCAAGGGATTTTTACTATAGACTGCAATTATCCAACTCCTTCAAATATCTATTCTTTCACTCAACAACACCATTTTGTTGTGGAGTATATGGAACTGTATGTTGCAATTCAATACCTTCTTCAACACAAATATGTTAGGCATCCTTGTTCACATACTCTCCCCCATTATATATACATAGGATCTTGATCAACTTCCCATACTAATTCTCTACAAGTGCTTTGAATTATTTGAGATACTCAAACACTTCAGACTTTTTCTTCAGAAAATACACCCATGTGTACCTTAATAAATCATCAATAGAAGTCAACAAATACTTGTCCATGGTCATGGATGGGTGAAGGAATGGTCCCATGATGTCACTGTGAACAATATCTAGGGGATAAGAGGCCCTCCATTCCTCCTCCTTATCATTTTTTTCTTGTGAATGATTGCCAAGAATGTATCCCACACAAAAACCATAAAAAAATTGTATGTTTAGAAAACCTTTCACCATGCCCTGCTTGATAATCTATTGTAAGTAGTGGTAGTTGAGGTGACAAAATATTTCATTCCATAACCTATTGTCCTTATTAACATTTGTTATTAGTAAAACATAATAATTTTTAGGAATGAAATGGGAAAAGGAACACAACCTAAATTTTTTGTATGCTACCCCAACTACAACCTATGACCCATCAGAAATATATAAAATCACTACTAACTATAGAGCAAAGACCACTTGATTTCCAAAACCAAGATGTGTGATATTATATATGGAAAAAAAAATTGTTAATAGTGAGGGCACATTCAACACATTTTTAAAACAACCATGCTATAAATAAATTACACATTTCCCACATACTTGAATGGGTGTATCATCTCCCATTAAAATGGGAGGACTCGTACATGGCTCTAAGAAACTGAAGAAATATTTTCAAGTAGTCATAAGATCAGAGGATCCTATATCAAGAATCCATATGTAATATTATTCATGAATAGAAATTAAAGCATCACCACTTCATCCTTTACCTTTATCATCAGAGGGATTTTCACCTTCCTTCTTCCTAGCATTCTGGTACCTATACACCTAGATTGTTATATTGAAGGATATGTGCAATTTGATTAATTGTATTATTCATTCATGCATGTTCAACATGAAATAATTTATTACAATAACCACACTTCACTTTATATTAGTTGATAATTACACCCTTTTTGGATCATAGGTCTCCCCAACAGAGATATGAAAATTGTCCCTCTTAGGATCTGGGTCTTTCTTGCCCTTGACATTTTTCTTGAATTTTCTACTAGACTTCTCATTTATTTCAAGTGCATGCACCTTTGAGGACTTGAATGCACCCATTTGAACTATTTTATATTTATCACAAGTGAGAGAATCAACAAAACCATCCAAGGGATCCATTAAGTTATATGAAACAAATGTTTTTGTTATGTACATGCATTTGTGAATACAAATGTTGATACAAAGCTTTAGAACAAGGTAAGTTCCATATAACACCTTACATATGGGACAATAAAAGAATTTAAGGAATCCTTGTGGAAGAATCATATCGGAATTGTAGGATGGTATTCATGTGGCATAATTTTGTGTGAGAGTAGAATAAAAAGTAAATTGTTACTACCTTGAATGTGGTTGAGTTTTAAAGAGGGATCTAGTCAATCTTGTGGATCATATTTGTTTCCTGGTATGTTTTATGGATAACTTTGTCCTTGTTCCCCTAGGAAGAGAAGTTATCCATATTTGTAAAATATTTCCTTTATAATGTTTTGGTAGAACTAGATGGTGTTTCTCCCTCCTTTTATTTCTATTACCCAACTTCTAAGAATGTAAAGCATATTATTCTGACAAGTTATCGATAGGTTATGTCCTTCTAATTCATTTTTGATTGATTTAATCTTCTGAATATATACGTTGAGGATTAGCATGGATTGATAAATGAGAAAGGAATCTGAAGTATGATGATATATGATATAATTGATATGTCATTGTTCCTCTCTCTATTAAAATGTTCATTAAATAATATTGTTGTTCTCAATTTTCTACATTAGGTTTCCAACTTGATTACTGTGAATGATCACATATCTATTCTCTTCCCTTTCCCCAACAAAATGTCCATTAAATAAAAATATTTTTTACAAATTTACCAATCAAGTTTCCAACTTGATTACTAAAACAAGGTTGTTGTTTTTCAACATATTTTAAGTGTCAAATAAGAGTTGTCATCAACATTCATAATGCCCATTGCTTGTCACTAACATTTTACTGTTACTTTTATTTTTAAATAATTTAAGAATATTTAAATGTAATGCGATGAGAGACGAACTTGAGAGATTTGTCTAGTGTGGTTATAGATATCAATACATGTGTTAACACTTGTTCTCATATGTGCAAGGTATATTTTATGTTTATGCTAAATACAGACACAAATTCCATTAGTTCATATGAGGAGAGCATGTAATTGATTAAACTAAGTTTTCATTAGTCCTTATAAACACACAAGATAATACTTATCATTTTTAGGTACATGAAAAGTATAAGAAACAACAAGCAACACTACAAAGAGAAAAATTGCAAGGTGTAGAAAATTCATATTTACTTAAGGATTTGGAATTCATTTCATACCTAATTGGTGAAGGTTTGATCATAGACACGAGTGCATCCAATGCAAAAGTGAGTGCCTATGAAATATTTGATAAAAATACTATAGTATGTTGGAATAGCAGAGGAAAAAACTGCAAGTATCTCCCACTTCCCTATCATATACTACTTTCTAGTCACTAACACAGCGAGTTTCAAGCACATATATAATCAAACAACTTGAAATTTTAAGTTTCAAGAAAAGATAGTTTCTAAAATAATGATTGGAAAACTTCAAATTCCAAACAATTGTAGGATTGCATCAAATTTGAATACACGTTGTAGTTAGAATGGTCTTGGATATGGAAATGAGTGTAATCCCATAAGAGAGACCAATACCTACTACTGCAAGAGCCAAATATTTTGAGAAGGAATCTCATACTTGGGAAATTTGACTTCCTGTATGAAATAAATTTTAAATTAATAAGTGGAACTTGATGTTTGTGTGAAACAAAGTTAAAATATTTCTAATCGAAATTTTTATGATGATATCTCGTGGTAATTATATGTATATGATATAAGTGATATGATGGATATATCTAGGAAGGACAGTTGATGGTTGTTGATATGGAAAGCATGAAGAAGAGGATATTTTTATTAAACTGAAGCCCTATGATATTCCATGACCACCATTGAGATGTTCTATTCTATATTAGATAAATCCATGGGATGCTTTGGATGTAAGACTCTGTAAGTATCGATACTCTTCTATTGTGAGGAAACCATGGAAAATGATGGATCATCTGAGGGACTATGAAATAGAAAAGGGGATGCATGAGCTTGGAGGATGAATCATTGTAAGGAAGAGGAGGCTTGAATGAATAAAATGATAAATGTGATCATGAGTGCATTGGGTATGTCCAAGAAAACAGTGAGTCGAGTTCTATTTGTGGCAACCATATGAATGCGGATTCATAATCATACAGATAAGTATTGTGTTGAAATATACATTGTATCTTGAGTTATGAACATGAATGGAATATTTATGTATATAAGTGGTTATAATATGAATTTTTACTTCACACTTTTTGTAGGAATATGTTGGAATGCCAAAATATTGGAGGTTGTCCTAGATATTGAAGATAATGACATTGTTGAAGCACCAAAAGGATGAGAAAATGTCAAGAGTTTCTTATATGAAGAGAAAACCAAGGAAGATGTTATTTTTAAGGGGGGGGTGGGGGGGGGGGCATGTAATTCCCTAGTTTTAATACCATGATTAATTTGTGGTTAATTATGATTAAATTTTGGATTTTTTTGACATGGATATTTTAATTACCGTGATGCCATTTCATTTAATAAAATAACAAGGATGGCTAATGGATGAGCACACATGAACAAGGGGCAATGATACCACATGGGGGGGAAGGTGAGTGGGTCCTAGGGAAAGCCTACATGCCCAATGATCCCATGTCATTAACGTAAACCATTTTTTTACTATCCAACTAATCCTCCTTTGACCTATCAAGGCTCATTATTTAATAAGGAGTATAGGCTACCTACATGTAAGAGGTGGCAGGAGGAGTGGTTAAAACCAAATCCTATAATTGGTCGCACATCCCTGGAAATTCACACCCACACAACATGAGGAAGTGGGAGATGTTTTTATGATCAAAACATCTAAGGTAAAAGGGTACAAATGACATTTACATAGATTTATATTCGAGGAAATATACTTTTACCCTGTAATCTATTAGAGATGATCCCATTTTCCCATCGCAAAACTCTCATATGCCCTTTATTCATTTTGGCATCCCAGAAAGATCAAACATAAAGGTGGAAATGAAAATGACTTTGATTATGATATATTTCATTCTATCTTACATGGGTTCTTCTTATTGTGTAGAGATTGTTTTTCACCCTGCGCCCACAAGTCCTAACTCTAGAAAGAAAGAAAGGGTGAGGAAAGTAGTTGAAAAACTATATGTCCCTTCAAGTAGACCCCTATTGGCCTACCATCATTTGGTGTATCTATTAGGCGTGTTTTATTTTCAATCTATCAATGGTACACTGAATTTTACGATGGAAATTGAGGTGTTGGAGAACCATGGAAATATCTATAATGGCACTACTCTATGTCACCCCGACAGAGAGAGAAAGGAATCGACTTATTTTCACCTAGTTTTGGGGGAAATTATACTATGTATAATAAAGGAGAATCATTAGTTTCTAGTTGAGCATAAGGAACTGATTAACTCGGATCTTGGAATTTTCTGGTGTTTATTGGAAAATGTGTACAAATTACCTTTAAGGTAATGGATAATGAATACTTTGTTTTCATGAATAAAATGTGTCAAAAATACCTTTAAGGTAATGGATAATAAACAAAATGTTGAGTGAAAAAAATTTGTGGGTGGGAGAACCTTGTAAAAAGGGAAAAGAAACCTCAAGCAATCCTAAGAATGGGTCAATAGTAAGACAATATATTGTTGGGAGTAATGGACAGTAGTTGGACCCTCTATGCATGCACTAGAGATAACTAGAGGGATAACCTTCTGAAGGACTATGCAATGGAGAAAGATGGTATGGTCCCTGTTTTGTGTGGGGAAAGTAGTTTGGGTGCCTAAACGGCTAAGTTTATCTATGAAGTACCAGTAATGATATCCTTGGATTGGAGGACTAATAGACCTAAGACAAACTCACTACCTTGTGAGAACCCCATTTATCCCTTATGGTATCATTGCCTAGCTTGGGGGTGGCATGTTGTAGAGAAAACATGTGCAACAGAGCTTATGGTTGGGTGGAACGTGGCTCTACCCCGATTTTCTCCCTATCAATTAACAAATAAGTCCTTCTATATTACTCATTAATCGATTTATGTTTGATAAATGTTGTTGTCATTTTATTGTTTGAAGGTTGAATGATAAATGTTATATATTAATTGTTTGTTAGCATGACATAGTAAAGTTTAATTATGCCCTTTCATCCTGTACCTAGGATGTATTATTATCTATAGAATTATTTTTGTGTTTGTCATGATAATTCTTGTTGATTTGTGGGAAAGGAGAATTTGAGACAAATATATGATGCCTTATTTCATTTCTAGGTGGAAACTCAAATGTATCGAGGTTATGCCATGAATATGAATATGTGAATGTCAAAGCTATATGTTGGAATCCTTTTAAGTATAACAAATAATCCATAAACCTATGCATGTGAATACACCTAAGAGAATTTATCTATTATACAATAATTTATAAATATCTGGAATATAATAAAGGTAACTGAATAAAAAGTATAAGTAATGCTTGGACTTAGATAATAAATGAAAATATGGGTTTCCCTTCGTATCACCTCAAGGAGGTTTGAGAATGGTTTTTCCTTGTTAAAGGAACTCTTGCAATCCTAAAGGCATGAAACCATGTATGATAAATGGGCAAATGACCATAGGTTCTAAGAGCCTCAAGGAAGATATATGCCTTGAAAGATAATGTAGGTTTAATTTTCGAAAGTAACCTCATTTGAATGGATTTGACCCCAAATTAACTAAGTCACAAAGATCATAAGGACCCAATGACTTAGTGTAGACTTGGCATGAATTGCTCAGTAAGCTTGAGAAAACAATGGGAAAGGACTTAGGAAATTTACATGAGGGAAATTGATGGATTGGTACAGTGTATATGATGTCCCCATTACCAAAAAGCCAACAAATTTTTTTCTTTGATACCACATTGTAGCATCCTCAGCCCCATGATGTAAATTCCACATAAAAATTCAAACTATGATACCATTAATTTAATTAAAATTTATCTACATATGCACATAATTATGCATACTACAACAAATATATACATGCATAATAATATAGGAAAAAACCATAACATAAATACACAATTAGGCACATAGTAATTAAATTAAATACATAGAAGACACTTATCTTTTGTAAAATCCACCAACTTCCTACAGACCTCGGACATTCCTCCTAGCCATAGGTTCTACTGCTCATAAAATATTAGTAGCAGGTCACCCTTGATTTGGTGCTAAAACTCCACGAGGGAAAAGGAATCATAATCCAAGCTAAGGTCTACCAATAGTAGAAATACATAGAATCAGGTGCCAACTCTAGAAAACAACTTGCATCCTCTCATTTCCCACATGCATGCCCCACCGCAGGAAGTATGCCCCTTCTCTTCTCAACAATCCTTTGGCTGCCCCACTTCCCTTCTGAGGCTTCAACAACATGTCGGATGGGAAGTATCAAAGCTATGTAGTTGCAACTTAGCACCTTGGGAAAATAATTCCCAGTAGTTATCTCACTTGAAGAGAAATGCTTATAGGCCTGACAAATTGATTCTTCAATCTAACACCACAGGCCTGACAACCTGCTTCTTCAACCCAAACCCCTAAGGATTTACTGAGTATAATCAACTCCAAGAATCTCAAGTACAAGTACGGTTATCGATGGAAAGAGTTGATTGAATGGTTGGTAAGAATGGAAATAATGATGGAAAATACATTATTCCCCCACAATATATTTCCATGATAATAAATTGACCCTTGTCACCTTATGAAATAGCTTGGTTGTACTTGGTGACTCGTTCCCATCATTTAGGAACTTAGGATAAATATATCCCATAAATTATCCTTTAGGAAATATTATTAAAATATTCCCTTCACTTAAGCCCCCTGGCTTAGCCCCTCTTCCTAGACCCTTAGCTCCCTTTCCCTTCTAATGGAGTTTATCCCCCCATAATCTTTCATCTAACTGGTTCTATAACACTGAGGTATTTTATTAATATCATCGTGTGTGATTACATATTACAATGTTAGGCTCACTGGCCTTTTATCATCTAGGATCTTCATCCTAATGACCACACAGGCAATCTAGCCTTAAAATACATATACAAAGGCACATTAGCCCAAAGTATATTAGCTCACCATCCTATATGTACATTTACAATTGGGGTTCGGCCTAGGGGTATTACATTCCCCTCCCTATTATTTATACATTATCCTTAGTGCATTATATACACATGTACAAGCAAAAATATTCAAAAATATTCAAAAATATGTGGGTACTCTTCTCGCATGGCATCCAAATACTCCCAAGTTGCATCCTCGGGACCGTAACAGGTCCATTGTACCTTTACCATCCTGATTGCTCAATTTCTAAGTATATTGACTTTTTTTATCCAATATGCACACCAACTAAACTCAGAAATATCCTTCTTGCTCCACCTGAATCACATTCCAATCAATTACATGATTAGCATCAGGAACATACTTTTTAAGAAAAGACAGATGGAATACATTATGAATTCACATGGATGTAGGTAGTGCAAGCATGTATGCAACAGGACCAATCCTCTCCAAGATATCAAATGGCCCACAATAATGTGCTTCCAATTTTAAACAATTCCCCAACTTCAAGGAATTCCTCTTGGCCTTCACCTTCAATAACACATGGTCACCCACTTTCAATTCTTTGCAGGTTCATCCCTTATCTGCATAGTTTTTCTACCTATATTTGGAAGCCTTTAAATTCTTCTTAATATTCTTCTTAATATTTTCCATTTGTTCTTCAATTTCCCTAAGAAATTCTAGCCCAACCATTTCTCTATTTGTCGGGTTGTCCTGGCTCACTGGTGTGTTGCACTTTCTTCCATAAAGTTCCTCAAATGGGATCATCTTCAAAGATTCATGATACCCATTATTATAACAAACTCTACCAGGTGAACGTAGTTTTCCCATTTTGATGGTGTGTCCATCACATACATCCTTAGCATGTCTTCAATCACTTGACTTACCCTTTATGTTTTCCCATCTAACTCTGGATGATATGGTGAACTAAAGTTCATATTTGTTACAAATCCTTTGAATAATCCCTTCCAAAATTTTAATGTAAACTTGGGATATCTGTCAGGTACAATTTTCTTAGGCACACCATGTATCTTGGCAATTTCTCTCATATAGATATCAACAATGTTGGTTCCCTTATGAGTGAGCTTCATTGGAATAAAATGAGAAGCTTTAGTAAGCTTCCACCACCATCATGATGTAGTCATGTTGCTTGGTTGTTCTAGGTAGCTTGGTGATGAAATCCATTGTTACAAATCCCTATTTCCACTCAGGAATGGTTAATGATTTTAGCAAACCAACTAGGTGTCTATGATCAGAATTGAATTTTTGACATTCCAAACATCTAAATATATAATTAGTCACATCTTTCTTCATACCTTTCCAACAATATTGTCTCTTGACACCTGCAATAGTTTTCTAGCAACCTGGGTGGCCAACATAAGTCACATTATGCATCTTTCTTAATACCAAAATTTTCAACTCCCAAAGATTTGGCACATAAACTCTACCCCTATACATGAGGATTCCATCCTCACTTAGTTCACAATATTCAAATTTATGTTGCAAAATACCTTGTTGTAATCTTGTCTTTAACTCCATATAATGATGATCTGGTTTTGTAGCCTCTAAAATTATGTCTTTCAAATCTAATTTCTACATGCTAATGGTTGTAGCATGCATCTCATGCACCCTCTTACTGAGTGTGTCAAACACCTTGTTATTGTTACCTTTGATATGATTTATATCAAAGTCATACTCACTAATAAATTCCAACCATATGATTTTCTTAGCATTCTGATGCAGGAGCATCTCAAGCGAGCCAGCACGGAAGCAAAAGACAGCTAGACAAGCGCCAGCACAAATTTTGAGATCACCTTGAAGTGGTTACGCAATCTTAAATGAAGTCATTAAAAAGAGGTGCACTTGTAAAATGTAAACGGACCTTGAGCGATTTTCTCTCGTCCTTAGTAGGTAAAAGGCATTTATAGTAGTTAATGCAGGTAGATAGAATTTAATTCTAGATTTGACAATTTTAGAGCGCAAGAGGGAAACGGGATATAGACACCCTCATTGTGTATTGTAACAAAATGATTGAAGTAGCATTGTTGGAGAGACCAAGAGCATGCAGAGAGCTGTGTAAGAACACCCATGTACATATATTTGGATTAATAGAAAGAGTTTGATTCAAATTCATGGTTTCGTGTTGGTTCTCTGTGTATTAATGTTGAATGATATGCTCATGAATGTTTGCTTCTTGTTATACATTTTATTTATATGTTGTGTATATGAATTCATGTTTTGAGTTTGAAGTTTGAAAGGAAGTAGGGATGAGTTTCAATTGTTTCTCTATCTGAACAAGGGTTCCTGCAAGGAGTGCAGTCAAATTGTCCGCAAGGAGTGTGTTGACAAAGGGTTCAGATAGGTAGATTTTGTTCTCATTCATTCAGAAGTGTAGTTAGGCACAGGAGTCGTGCAAGGAGTGCGCAGGCCAAGTGAATTATCGGGGTTGCGAACCTGAGGAAATAATTAGGGACTACTGTTGCAGGTGTGCGTAGAGTCGAAAGGATTCAACACTTAGGAGTGTTTGAAGGTTTCCGCAAGGAGTGCGCGCAGGATTCTTCTCTAAGACTCGACGCTGAGAGAAAGCTCAGGAGGTATAGGACCTTCGAGTAATCGTCGAAGAGAAGCACAGGAAGCTTGTGTTGTGGAGTGTTTAGAAGGCATCGTAAGTTTGCGTTGCAGGTGGACAAGTTGTGGAGGAACACTTGGTCATTCGCAGAAATTGTCAAGGAAGAATGGACGGACAGAATTCTTTGAAGAGGATTCGCGAATTTCCGTGAGCCGTCAGATATCATAGAGAAGGAGGGGAGATACGACGAGTATTCCCTAAAGGTTCAAAGCTCAGGAGGGGTAGGACCGTAGATCTGAGCCATAAGGGTCGTTGGATTTACGCGTGGATACATGCATCGTGGTTTCGTGGGTGGAAGTCTCATAAACATTGCAACGGGAATCGCGAAATCACGAAACACGATATCCCAAAAACTAAGGGGATTGTGTGGGCCACAGCGGAATCAGCGAGTGGACAGGTGGCACGCCATTTCAGGGTTTCATAGGGTGAAATTCTGAAAACATTGCATTAGGATTCACGATACCGCAAAGTCTGAAGTCCCGACAAGGTTGAGGTAGTGTTGAAAATTCAAAGCTTGCGAAGTGCATCGGAGTTTCGGAAAATCGGGATTCAGGAGTCGAGGAGACAAGTTTCTCGACATCGCGATCATCGAAATCGCGATAAGGAAAATCCCGAAAATAAAAAAGGAAAAGGCCAGCGTTGACTGTTGTTGGTTTTCGGGGATTCAAGAGACCAATGCTCGACCACTGGATTCGCGAAGTTGCGAAGTCCAATCTCCCAAGTGTAAAGAGGGGATCCCGTGAGAGTTGTTGTGGGTGCAGATTTCCCGATAGGGAAATAGAAGAGCCATTTAGAGTTCTTCGGGCCAGTGGTGAAGGAAATATCCTGTGTTGACGTGGACCTTCCGACCTGCAGGCTAAGAGGTTGCGGTGTCGCCTTCAAGTTTGGTATCATAGCTTGATTCTTGTCTGTGTATTTTAGGCGAGGGAGGCATAAGAGATAAAGAGCAATCTGATACACTGCGCAAGTTTGGTATCAGAGCACAGAAAGGTTCTTTGCTTTCTGTAGCGGAGAAGAAATAAGAATTCACCATGCCGCCAAGGAGAAGGGACAGGAAAACACCCGATCCACCAGAGGAGAGGGAAATGCCAAGAAGAAGAGGCAGGTAGATGACAGATCCATCTATGGAGAGAGAGATGCGTGATCTATGAGCTAGACTCGAAGACATGGAGATAGCACAAAGACGCACAGTCAATGCGAGGGATCTTAGTGATTCCGAGAGTGAAGTTGAGGCTGAACATGAAGGAGAAGTTGTAGTTGAAGATGCATCAAACGAACGTTTGATCAGAGCTATTGCAAGGATGGGTGCAAGAGCGAAGATGGATATTCTAGTTTACGATGGAAATCTGGATGCAGAGGAGCTTCTAGACTGGATTAGAGCTCTAGACACATACTTTGACTATGAAGATGTCGAAGAGGACAAGAAAGTCAAGCATGTTGTCACAAGGTTGAAAGGACATGCAACATTGTGGTGGGATGAACTACAGGCTGACAGACGCTACAAAGGCAAGTAGAAGATCAAGAGCTAGGATAGAATGATCGAGAAGATGAAGGCAAAATTCATCCCCAGGGATTACCAAATTACTCTGTTCAGGAGGATGCAGAACCTGAGATAGAAGTTTATGACAGTGAAAGAATACACTAAAGAATTCTATAAGTTGAACATCAGGGCAGGTTATCGGGAACGCGATGATGAAAAAGTTTCCAGATACATGAATGGCCTGAGATATGATATCCAGGATGAGATGAGCATGGTAACCATCCAAACGGTGGAATATGCTTATCAGATGGCTCTGAAAGCGAAAGAGAAGCTGAGCCGAAAGCAAGGTCAAAGAAGCCAAGGCAGAAGTCAGCCCAGAGGCAAATCAATTTCCCAGGACAAATACCAGAAGCCCAAAGAGGACTGGAAGAAACCTCAGACTCGAACTGAGAAAGGTGGAACCTCACAGAGAGGGCAGCATACTGAGCAGAGAGGAGATTATGCTGACAATAACACTTTTCCTCGTACTAGAGGTAAAGGAAGAGGAAGAGGTGGAGTAATAACCTGCTTCACATGTGGAAAGAATGGGCACAAGTCTTACGAGTGTCCAGAAAAAAAGAAGGAATGTGGAGAAGCTCACATCGTCGAGGCACAGAGGCGGGATGTTGAGGCAGAAGACACTGAAGGCGGAAGATCGTTGATGATGCAAAAAATCCTTTTGACACCTGAGAAAGAGGTGGAGAGTTCAGTCCAAAGGACTAGACTTTTCAGGACTGCTTGCAAGACCAAGGACAGGGTGTGCAAGGTCATCATAGACAATGGTAGCACGGATAATCTCATTTCTACGGAGATGGTAGAGAAGCCGGACCTGGAGATGATTGATCATCCAAGCCCATACCGAGTTTCGTGGCTACAGAAAGGACATCAGGTCACTGTCACTAGACAATGTTTAGTTGAGTTCAAGATAGGAGGATATAATGATAAGATATTATGTGATGTCATTCCTATGGATGTTTGTCATCTATTGCTGGGTAGACCATGGAAATATGACAGAAATGTGATTCATGATGGGAGAATGAACACATACACCCTAGAAAAGAATGGGAGGACACACATGTTGCTTCCAATTAAGGATAAGGAGGTGAAGACAGAAGTAAGCAACACAGTACTTCTCATGAGTGGGAAGGAACTTCTTACAGAGGTTAAGAAGAAGGAGGATCCACAGTTCATAGTGGTCAGGAAACCGAAGATTGTTTTGACCAGCACAAGGGTAGATGATTTACCAGATGAGATTCAGGAACTTCCTGAAGAGTTCGCTGACATAGTAGTGGACGAATTACCTCATTTGTTGCCACTGATTAGAAGTGTGAGTCATCATATTGATCTCATACCAGGAGCCAGTTTTCCAAACAAAGCTGCATACAGATTGATGCCACAAGAGAATGAAGAGGTTAAGAGACAAGTCCAGGATTTGTTGGACAAAGGTTTGATCAGAGAAAGATTGAGTCCATGTGTTGTTCCAACAGTACTCAGTCCGAATAAAGACGGAGGCTGGAGGATGTGTACTGACTTGAGGGCGATTAATAAGATAACCATCAGGTACAAATTTCCATTTCTAAGGATGGATGATCTGATGGATTGCTTGAGTGGAGCAAAGTATTTTTCAAAGATTGATTTGAAAAGCGGTTATCACCAAATCCGCATGAGAGAAGGTGATGAATGGAAGACGACATTCAAAACCAATGAAGGGTTGTATGAATGGCTTGTTATGTCATTTGGATTTACAAATGTGCCGAGTACCTTCATGATATTGATGAACAGATTCCTGAGGGAGTTCATCGGAAAATGTGTCATTGTGTATTTAGATGACATATTGGTTTACAGTAAAACAGTGGTAGAGCATCTGAAGCATTTGGCTACAGTGATGCATAAATTACAGCAAGAGAAGTTGTTGATAAACATGAAGAAGTCCTCATTCATGAAGACAGAGCTCATTTACTTGGGGTTTGTTATTTTTGTAGATGAGTTGAGGATGGATCCAGATAAGGTGGAGGTAATCAAGAATTGGCCATCACCGAAGAATATCTTTGAGGTGAGAAGTTTTCACGGATTAGCTAGTTTCTACCGAAAGTTCATCAGGAATTTCAGTGGAATCAGTGCAGCGATGATGGATACAGTGAATAAAAGACACAAATATTTTCACTGGACAGAAGAGGCTGAAAAGAGTTTTAATCTGTTGAAGAAGAAGATTACGGAACAACCAGTTTTGGTGTTTCCGAATTTCCGAAAGACATTTCAGGTGAAATGCGATGCAAGTGGATTTGCAATCGAGGCAGTCTTGAGTCAAGAAGACAGGCCGATAGCATACTTCAGCGAGAAGCTGAATGAAGCGAAGGTGAAGTACTCCACATATGACAAGGAGTTCTATGCTATCATACAGGCATTGAAGAAATGGAGGCATTACTTAATTCCCAAAGAGTTTGTCTTGTACAGTGACAATCATGCACTACAGTTTGTGACTCAACAAGAGAAGTTGAATCGGAAACATGTCAGATGGGTTGAGTATATGAAGAATTTCACTTTTGTGATTAAACATATTTCTGGTACTGCTAACAAAGTGGTTGATGCTTTGAGAAGGAAGTGTTTGTTGTTGCAGGAGTTCAGAGTCAAAACGTTAGGTTTTGATGATCTCAGGAACATGTACGCAGATGATCAGGATTTTAAGGAAGCATATGAAGCAGCTGAGAATCCAATTCTCAGGGATAGAAGCCAATGGGTAGAATACATGATCCAGGAAGGATTATTGTTTAGAGGTAATCAAATGTGTATTCCGAAATGCTCCATGAGGGAGAACTTGCTGAAGGAGAAACACAGTGGAGGATTAGCAAGACACTTTGGTCACGATAAGACATTCGCAAAGTTGAATGAGTCATACTTTTGGTCGGGAATGCGATCAGACGTCAAGAGATTCATGGACAGATGCAGGATTTGTCAGCATTCGAAAGGAAGGAAGCAGAATGCGGGGTTCTATCAACCATTGCCCGTACCAGAAAGGTCGTAGGATGCACTCAGCATGGATTTCATATTGGGGTTGTCGAGGACACAAAGAGGTTTTGATTCAATATTTGTGGTGGTGATTAGATTTTCCAAGATGGAACACTTCATTCCATGTCAGAAGACCAGTGACGCAACTCACATTGCGAATCTATTTTTCAAAGAGGTCATTCAACTTCATGGTTTACCAAGGAGTATAGTTTCGGATCGAGATACAAAGTTCATAGGGCATTTTTGGAGGAACTTATGGAAGAAGCTGGGAACTAACTTGTCGTTTAGTTCAGCTTATCATCCTCAGACGGATGGACAGACAGAAGTAGTAAACAGAAGTCTCGGAGACTTGCTGAGAAGCTTGGTGATAGAACACCACAGCCAGTGGGACAACATATTTCCACAGGCAGAGTTTGCTTATAACGACTCGGTTAATAGGAGCACAAGCCAGAGTCCATTTTAGGTTGTCTATGGAATGCAGCCGAGAGGAATTTATGAACTGACGGATTCGGAAAAGACTTCGATTAGGAGTGCTAGTGTAGAAGATTTCGCAGAGGTAATGAAGGAACTTCACAGCCAGGTGAAGGAGCGACTACATAATTCAAGCCAGGAATACAAGCGTAGGGAAGATCAGCACAGGAGACAACTTCAGTTTGAGGTTGGTGACTTGGTTCTGGCACATTTGAGGAAGGTAAGGTTCCTGAGAGGAACATATAATAAGTTAAAGATGAAGAAAATCGGGCCATGTAAGGTCTTGAAGAAATTTGGGGCGAATTCTTACGAGATTGAATTACCCGATGGGATCGGAATTTCTCCAATATTCAATATCTTGGATTTGTACCCATATAAAGCTGGGGAAGAAGAGACTGGAAATGAGAAACCAATGATCGCGTGGACAAAGAAGATGCCAGTTGCAGATAAGTCGCAGATGGAATGCATACTGGATAAAAGAGTGAGCAATAAAACCAGGCGGAAAGAATACTTTGAGTATCTGGTCAAATGGAAGAACCATCCAGTTGAAGATGCTAGCTGGGAGAGTGAAACAGAGATACAAAAGCATGGACGGACCGTGCACGAGATCATGGACAAGAGCCCGTGAAATTTTTCAATCTAGGGAGTATGATGCAGGAGCATCTCAAGCAAGCCAGCGCGGAAGCAAAAGACAGCTGGACAAGTGCCAGCACAAATTTTGAGATCACCTTGAAGTGG
The DNA here is from genome assembly GCA_010110895.2 of Picea sitchensis. Lineage (NCBI taxonomy): Eukaryota > Viridiplantae > Streptophyta > Pinopsida > Pinales > Pinaceae > Picea > Picea sitchensis. The sequence continues at coordinate 282,123 of SNQJ01S0001235.1, forward strand.
TTGCGCAATCTTAAATGAAGTCATTAAAAAGAGGTGCACTTTTAAAATGTAAACAAACCTTGAGCGATTTTCTCTCGTCCTTAGTAGGTAGAAGGCATTTATAGTAGTTAATGCAGGTAGATAGAATTTAATTCTAGATTTGATAGTTTTAGAGCGCAAGAGGGAAACGAGATATAGACACCCTCATTGTGTATTGTAACAAAATGATTGAAGCAACATTGCTGGAGAGAGCAAGAGCATGCAGAGAGCTGTGTAAGAACACCCATGTATAGATATTTGGATTAATAGAAAGAGTTTGATTCAAATTCATGGTTTCATGTTGGTTCTCTGTGTATTAATGTTGAATGATATGCTCATGAATGTTTGCTTCTTGTTATACATTTGCTTTATATGCTGTGTATATGAATTCATGTTTTGAGTTTGAAGTTTGAAAGGAAGTAGGGATGAATTTCAATTGTTTCTCTATCTGAACAAGGGTTCCTGCAAGGAGTGCAGTTGAATTGTCCACAAGGAGTGCGTTGACAAAGGGTTCAGATAGGTAGCTTTTGTTCTCGTTCATTCAGAAGTGAAGTTAGGCACAGGATCCATGCAAGGAGTGCGCAGGCCAAGTGAAGTCTCAGGGTTGCGAACCTGAGGAAAGAATTAGGGACTACTGCTACAGGTGTGCGCAAAGTCGAAAGGATTCAACACTTAGGAGTGTTTGAAGGTTGCCTCAAGGAGTGCGCGCGGGATTCTTCTCTAAGACTCTACACTGAGAGAAAGCTCAGGAGGTATAGGACCTTCGAGTAATCGTCGAAGAGAAGCACAGGAAGCTTGTGCCGTGGAGTGTTTAGAAGGTGTCATAAGTTTGCATTGCAGGTGGACAAGTTGTGGAGGAACACTTGGTCATTCACAGAAATTGTCAAGGAAGAACAGATGGTCAGAATTCTCTGAAGAGGATTCGCGAATTTTTGTGAGCTGTCAGATCTCATAGAGAAGGAGGGGAGATACGGTGAGTATTCCCTAAAGGTTCAAAGCTCAGGAGGGGCAGGACCGTAGATCCGAGCCATAAGGGCCGTTGGATTTACGCGTGGATACATGCATCGAGGTTTCATGGGTGGAAGTCTCATAAACGTTGCAACGGGAATCGCGAAATCACGAAACGCGATATCCCGAAAACTAAGTGGATTTTGTGGGCCACAACGGAGTCAGCGAGTGGACAGGTGGCACGCCATTTCGGGGTTTCGCAAGGTGAAGTTCCGAAAACATTGCATTAGGATTCGTGATACCGCGAAGTCCGAAGTCCCGACAGGGTTGAGGTAGTGTTGAAAAGTCAAAGCTCGCGAAGTGCATCGGAGTTTCATCAAATCGGGATTTGGGAGTCAAGGAGACAACTTTCTCGACATCGCGATCACCGAAATCGCGATAAGGAAAATCCCGAAAATAAAAAGGGAAAAGGTCAGTGCTGACTGTTGTCGGGTTTTGGGGATTCAAGAGACCAACGCTTGACCACTGGATTCACGAAGTTGTGAAGTCCGATCTGCCAAGTGTAAAGAGGGGATCCCGTGAGAGTTGTTGTGGGTGCAGATTTCCCGATAGGGAAATAGAAGAGTCGTTTAGAGTTCTTCGGGCCAGTGGTGAAGGAAAGATCCTGTGTTGACGTGGACCTTCCGACCTGCGGGTTGAGAGGTAGCATGCGTCGGCACCACATTCAACGTTGGTTGTCCAAACAAATATTTCATACCACTATGGTATATCCTCAACTCAAATATTTTCCCAATGAGATAATGCCCCTACATATTTAAGGCATGCAATATAGCTTCCAATTCCAAATCATGAGTGGCATAGTGTCTCTCACGTCCTTTCAAATTCCTTTATTCATAGCATATCACATGCTCATTTTGACTAAGGACTCCTCCAATCCTTTCCTTGTATGCATCAGTGCATACAATGAAATATCTATTTGGATCAACAATCCTCAAAATTGGTGCAGTTGTAAATAAATATTTCAAGTGCTGAAAAATTATTTCACAATCAGGGGTCCATTCAAATCTTACACCCTTATTTTGCAAATAAGTGATTGAGTTTGCAATATTCGAAAAGACCTTAATGAATCTTCTATAATACCCTACAAGTCCCATGAAAGATCTCACCTCTAAGACATTTATTGGTATTGCCCATTCTTCAATGGATTTTATCTTTTCTAGATCCACTCATATCCCTTTCTCTAATATGATATGGCCCGGATAATTTATATGCTCAACTTGGCATATAATTGATGCTCCCTTAATACCTGTAGAACCATCCTCAAGTATTGCTCATGTTCTTCTTCATATTTAGAGTAAATAATTATGTCATCAAAGAATACAATGAAAAACTTATCTAATTAATCTCTGAAAATACCATTCATTACACATAATTGGTTCATTTGACAACCCAAATGGCACCAATGTAAACTCATAATGGTCATACCTCATTCTGAAAGTTGTCTTGTTGATGTCTTGTTCCTTAATTATGAACTGATGATAGCTTGATCTGAGATCAATTTTAGAGAATATTTTTGCATCCTTTAGCTAATCGAAAATATCATCTATCCGTGGCAAATGATACTTTTTCTTCACATTCACCTTATTCAGCTGCCTCAAGTCAATGAAAACCCTCAAGCTACCATATTTATTTTTCACAAATAACACTAGGTCACCCCAAGATAATACACTTGGGCATATATACCCCTTCTTTAGAATCTCTTCAAGATGCATTTGTAATTCCTTCAACTCCAGAGTACGCATCTTATAAGGTGTCTTGGATACTAGGGTTTCTCCAGGAATTAGATTGATTGAGAAATCAATTTCTATTTTGGGTGGCAACCCCGATATTTCCATAAATATGTCTTCAAACTCTTTTAGGACTGCATAATATTCAATATTTTTCACTTTATATTTCAATGCCTCTTCCATAAGTTCTGTGAATATTTGGAATCCTTTCATAAATCTTGTCTTTATCTGCAAGGATGAAATTTCTCTAATAGTTAATTCTCTTGGAATACCCTGAACTATCCTCAAGTTCCCTTCCTCGTCCAAGAAAGTAAATGATTTATTATAGCAGTCTAGGACAACATGATGATTATCCAACCAATCCATACCAATTAGCAAGTCATAATAACCTAATGGTATGATAATCAAATCTGCCCTTATGCTCATTCCATTCATGTCTATTGGACATTCCTTAACCATCTCATTAATTTTTCTTTTAGCTCATGTAGCTAGTTGCACCAACCAAGATTTCTCAAGATTACTTCTTGGAAAATGAAATATTTCTACCATATTTGTAATGTACCCATCCCCCAGCTGGTTTGTGTCACTGCCAAAATGACTCACTAAACATTTCTGATACAGAATATAAATTTGGAAATAATCAATAGCATGAAATTCATACACTTGGAATTATCTATGCTACTTAAATACGTAAATATAATTTCTCAATTGAGCATAAGAACAAATAAATAGCATATAATATCATTCAGCCATATAAATATGGATTTAAATGCACCATTCTTCCCCCAGCAAGCAATAATAACGAAATATAATTTCAAATTAAATTTCCAAACAATTGTATCAACATTATACATGAATAAACACAACAAATAAAACATTTATCTTATAAAATGTGAAAACCATTGTAGAGGACAAATGTTCATCCAAACCATATCATTGTTGTTCTAGTTATCAACAACAAGACACCCCCAATATGGAGCTATGAATCGATAAGAGACGAAAGTCCCTAAGGCTGGATAATGTCCCCCTTTCAGCAATTAATCTCTTAGCTAATTCTAGTCCACCAACACACTTCCCCTCAACCTGCACAACCTAAGGGATGGAATCCCCCTTAACTACTCACAATCCCTCAATCCTTTCCACTCCCCTCCATGTCTTCTCACATATTTTGGATAGGAATTCTACTTGTTGGGACTTCAAGAATTCTCCAATTGCAGCACAAATTCTCCCAAAAGCCAAAACACATGTTGCTTGGAATAATTTCAAACAACTCATCTCTCCCAAGAACATGACCTATTTCTCCATGAAATTAAATCTCCAAACATCATCCAAACATTCCCATAACATTTTCCTTCAAGATCCAATACTCAGAACTCCATTGTTGGCTAGAAAACTCCATGTAAAAACAACTCTCCATGCAAAAATGTGAATGCATAATTCTGGTCCCTTACACATACAAATTTTCCTTCATTTCTCTTGATTTATTGCTTGACTTGCACTCTTCCCCAATATGATTGTACTCATACCCCATGCTCTCAATAAATATGGGAAGTGACTCTCACACCAACCCTCTTACATGAATTCAATGATTGGGCTCTAGAACACTCAACACTCAATGGAAGGTTCATGGAAAGGATAATTTAGAGGAAAATAGGAAATGGGTTTTGGTTTAATAGATGTAGGTAACTCTTCCCCTTGGACCCCTACCCTCTATTGTGGATAATTATCCCCCAAATACCTATTTGTATTCATCTATAGCTAGAAATACATTATATTCATTATATTCAATTTACATCATTTACATATTAGCTCTCAACCATGCATCACATTTTCAATATACATTGTTTGACTCTTGGACACATACTACATTTACAATACACATCACTAATTTGGGGTTTGAAAATAGTTATTTTACATTCCCTTCCCCCTACAAACTGCATTGTCCTCGGTGCATATAACTATATAGTTTACACTTTGACATATATAAAAACATTACATCAAAATACTTGATAATTCCACAACTTCATGACTCACATGGAAATTACAACCAACAACTCCCTTTTACACTCAACCCATAGATTGGTTGGAAAGAAAATCTCAAAGTTATGGCTCCAATAAATCTGGCTACCAAAATAAAGTCTGCATTCACTTATGTACAAATGTACATTCAATTTTCTTCAAAATTTGCAAAATATTGTGGGTGTGCCTCCCACATGGTTTCCTCGTACTCCCATGTATCATCTTCGGGACCGTAGAAGGTCCATTGAACCTTTACCAAGCCTATTGCTTTGTTTCTAGGAACTTTCATTTTCCAATCTAGGATGTGCACTAGTTCCACCCAAAATTCCCCTTTATGTTCCACCTAGATCACATTCCAATCAATCACATGATTAGGATAAGGTACATAAATTTTTAACAAAGATACATTTAACACGTTATGAATTCTCATGGATACAGGTAATGCTAGCATGTATACAAATGGTGCTATGTTTTCTAAAACCTCAAAAGGCACACAATATCTCGCTACCAACTTTGAGAAACTTCCCAATTCCAGCAAGCTTCTCTTGGATTTAAATTTTAAAAACACATGCTCTCCCACTTTGAATTCTCTATTTGTCATCTTCTTATCAACATATATCTTATGACAATCTTGTGCAACTTTCAAATTCTTCTTGATATTTACCATTTGTTCTTTCATTTCCTTTAATAACTCAGGCCCAATCACGACTATGTATGCTTGGTTATCCCAACTTACTTGTGTGTTACATTTTTTTCCATACAATGCTTCAAAATAGCTCATCTTTAATGATTATTGATACCCATCATTGTATGCAAACTCAACTAAATGGATATATTCTTCCAATTTATATGGTTTTTCCATTACATACATTCTCAACAAATCTTCAATTATTTGATTAATTCTCTATGGTTTCCCATCTAACTTTGGCTTATATGTTGTACTAAAATTAAAATTAATTCCAAATCCTTTAAACAACCCCTTCCAAAAATTGGAAGTGAACTTGGGATCTCTATCCAATACTATTGTCTTAGGCACACGATGTAGCCTAGAAACTTCTCACATATAAATTTCTGCAATATTAGTTTCCTTGTCGGTTACTTTTACTAGAATGAAATATGCATCCTTTGTAAGCTTGTCCACCACTACTATGATGAAATCATGTTTCCTTGTTGCCCTAGGAAATTTGGTAATGAAATCGATAGTGACAATTTCCTATTTCCATTTAGGAATGGGAAATGGTTGCAACAATGATGTTGGATGTCTGTTTTCAACCTTTACCTTTTGAGATTCCATGAATCTATCAAAAAATTAGTGACATATTTCTTCATACCATGCCAAAAATATTGGCCTCTTACAGTTGTAATAGTTTTTTGATATCTTGGATGTCCAACATATGGTACATTATGCATCTCCTTTAGAACTAAATTTTTCAATTCCTGAGAATTGGGAACATAAACTACGTTCCAAAATAAGAGGACTCCATCCTCTTCCATATTGTAATCCTTGTATTTTTGTTGTATATCATTATGATGTAAGATTTCAATGACTTTCACATAATGTTGATCTATTGTTACAACCTCTATAATTCTAGCACTAATGGTTGTAGCATGCATTTTATGCACCCTTCTATTGAGTGCATCAACCACCTTGTTCTATTTTCCCCTTATGTGCTTGATATCAAAGTTATATTCTCTAAGAAATTATAGCCATCTAGTTTTTCTAACATTTAGCGTTGGTTGTTCAAACAAATATTTTAGACCACTGTGGTCTATCCTTAATTTAAATTTTCTATCCATGAGGTAATTCCTCCACATCCTTAAGGCATGTACTATGGATGCCAACTCTAAATTAAGTGTAGCATAATTAATTTCATGCTCCTTCATGTTACTAGACTTATAACAAATTGCATGTCCGATTTGCATAAGGACTCCACTGATCCCTTACTTTCATGTGTCTGTGCACACAACAAAATGCTTATCGAGATTTGCAACTTTCAAAATAGTAGAACTTGTTAGAAAATCCTTTAAGCACTGGGAATTTTCTTCACACTTGGAATTCCACTCAAAATTTACTCATTTATTTTGAAAATATGTTATTGGGTGTGAAATCTTGGAGAATCCCTCAATGAATCTCCTATAGTAACCGGCTAGACCCATAAATGGTCTAACCTTTGAAATTTTTTCATTGGCCAACTTTGATTGCTTCAATATTTTTCAAATCCACTTCTACGCCATCTTTTGAAACAATGTGACTCAAATAATGGATATGTTTTTGGTAGAAAGTGTATTTACTCAATTTAGTATACAATTGGTGTTCTCTTAACACTTGTAGCACCATCCTCAAATGTCTCTTGTGCTCTTCTTTTATCTTGGAATAGATAAGAATATCATCCAAGAATACAATTACAAAATTATCCGGGAAATATCTAAACACCTCATTCATCAAACATATAAATGTAGCAGACGCATTTGTCAATCCAAAAGGCACCACCACAAATTCATAGTGTCCATACCTTGTCCTAAAGGTTGTTTTCCTAGTATCCTCTTCTTTGATTCTCACTTGATGATATACGAAACTTAATTCAATCTTGGATAATATCTTTTCTCCTTTCATCTGATCAAAAATATCATCGATTCTTGGAAAATTATACTTATTCTTGACTGTAACCTTGTTCAGTTGTCTAAACTCAATACATAACCTCGGTGTTCCATCTTTATTCTTGAAAAAAATAACTTTGGAACCCAAAGGAGAAACAATTAAGGATATGTACTTGTTCTTTAACAACTCTTCTAGTTGTATTTGCAATTCTTTTAGCTCAAGTGTGCTCATTATGTATGGAGTCTTGGATATTGGGGCAGCTCCAGGCATTAAGTCAACAGAAAAATCTATATTCCTCTTTGGTGGAAATCCTGGAAACTACTCAAACATGTCATCGAAATATTTTAAAACTACATAATCCTCAAGACTTGGCCCCTTATCCTTCATTGGCTCTTACATATGGGCTGCATATATCTGGCACCCTTTTCTAAAACATTTTTTCAACTGCAATGCTAAAATCTCTCAGACATATATAGGCCTTGGAATACCTTGCATTGTCCTTGGATTCCCCTCTTCATAAATACATTTGAAAACATTATTATAACAATCTAAAACAACGTGATTTCTTTCTAGCTAATCCATACAAATCAACAAGTCATAATACCCCAATGGTAGGATTATCAAATCTTCCTTAGTGTTAGTTCCATTCATGTTTATAAGGCATCCTTTAAGAAGCTCATTAATTATTCTATTGGTTCTAGTAGCTAGCTAAACTAACCAAGACGTATGCTTATGCTTAATTTTATTCAATTTAAATCTTTCAATTAGTTTTGGATCTATATAGCTATGACTAGATCCATAATCAATTAAAATAGTTATGGTATGGTTATCAATCTTACCTTCCACTTCAATCATGTGGTATTTATAGTTTGTTTGTCTATTGTACAAGAATGCATAGATTATTGGCATGCTTTTTCACATGTCCTCTATTGTCTTCTTCTTCTTGACGCTATGAAAAATATTCATCATATCTCCCTGATGAAGACAATATTTATACATGTGATCTCCTTCACATCCCCAACACTTTATGGGTTGTTGTCTTGGCCTCTTTCCCAAGGAATTTGTCATTTTCTGATCACCTTGAGATGGCTTCCAATATTGATATGATTGGTATCTATTCCTCATGAAAGGTGGCTTGAACCCTTTCTTTCTTTTATCCATATTTCCTTTATTCTTGTCATCCCAAGCCTTTTGGAAATATGGCCTTCCCCTATTTTTCTCATACAAATACTTGGCCTTTCTTATGGATTCTTCTAAATTTTTGGGGTCATCAAACTGAATTTTGTCATTAAAAAAGGATGGAAGTCCACTCAAGAACCTATGAATTTTAACCTTCTCATCTCTGATGAAGCTCACATACCTGATAAGTTACAAGAACTTTCTCTCATATTCATCCATGGTCATGTTCCCAAGTTTGAGTTCAAAGAACTCTTACATCTTCTTGTCATAATATTTATCTGAAAATTATTGTTGCTAAAAGTATTTCTTGAACTATTTCCAAGAAAAAAAAAAATCATCAAGGTGCTTAACCTGCCTCAGTCGGTCCCACCACACAGATTCCTTTCTTTGAAGGTTGTAGGTTGCAATTTTGGCTTCTACATTTGATGAGTAGTTATGCAACTAAAAATATTTTCTCATTCCCAACAAACATGCTTCTGCATCTTCACCTTTCTTGTTGTCTCCATCAAATGATGGAGGCTTGATTTCCCTCATCTCCCCTTGCAAGATATCTAAACCATGTCTCCTTCTCTAATATATTATAGGAGATATATTTGTTTTTTCACTGACCTTGAACATGCATATGTTTTTCTAGTTGATTTCCATGGGGAATGATGATGTTGATTGATGCAGGAGCATCGCTTTCAAATTCAAAGAAGTAAGTGCGGAGGAAGGAATATGACATCTCAGCATGACAGAATTTCAAATCAACATTTAACTCAGAAATAGAATGATTTGTTGAGATATTTTGGAAACAACATTTTTAAATATATCTTGTTTGTAAAGTCTTATACGAATGTAAGGAGTTGTAGATAGAGAGTGTTAGCTCTTATCTGGTAATAATTGATAGTTATTGTAATAGGATAAGGTAGGTAACCACTAGAAACTAATAGGACAGGTTGCAGACAGGACAGAGGAGAGCTCGAGGAGCCACTCCTTAGATAGATTGTTGTTGTATTGTATTAGGGGAGTATGAGACGAACAAAGTTCGCTCACACAAGAAATATCCAAAATATCTGGAATATAACAAAGTAATCCATATAGGACTGTAAATAAT
>SNQJ01S0001235.1:291778-305677 GCA_010110895.2 Picea sitchensis
ACCCTTGCTTATAATTTCTCATATACCAAGTGTTCTACCTTTATCTTGAGTTATTCTTCTTCAATCAAGGGTTATTATTATCGTTCTAATACTCTTGTTTCCAAATATAATGTGGAATGACGCACCCCTTCGACTTTTTATTTTTTATTGTCAAGTATGAATTTTTCAAAGCATCGTAGCTTTGTTTGGATGCGAGGGTACTTACATTTCTTTGGTTATAAATAACTAGATGAAGCCAGTCAAAAAATGCGTTCGTCGATGACGTCTCAATATCTGGATGATGAATATTAATTTACTGGGTAATCCTTGTCATGGTTTATGCGATTGCTTGTTTACATAAATCCTGGTGCCGCTTTTCTTTGCTTCTATTGACCGAAAATGGTGGTCGAATGACTGGTATGACTGTCAACAAATTGTTTGTTATACTTTAACCTTGCATTTTATAAAACTGGTCCTTATGGTTCACGATAGTAGGAACTAATTCTTTAATACAGAAATGGTTATTCAATTAAAAACGTTTGACAACTGCACAATGGACAGTGTACAAATGACAGAAATCTGTAAGTGCAGATGTATGGACGATTGAAAATAATTGGTGCCTTGTACGAATTCATTAATTTCAGACTGTATCCTTCACAACTTTGATGTAAGGACACTGAAAATACAGCTGTAACTTTTTTCCTGTTGCTGAAATTTTTTTTGTTGATGAGATTGTACGATAAGGCAACTCTCCTGCTTATTCCTGCAAAGAACACAATGACTAGTATTGTTGATATGTCTACAGACTATGGTAATTTGGTGGTTTTCCCTGTGTGATTGTGAACAATTTTATTATGTATTTATCTTTATAGTATCGGAATATTCTCTATTGATAATTCTTCAATAATTTCACTTTCCTGAATTCTGGTGTTCTTCCTTATTGCAGTGGAATGATTTATCTTTTTTTATTTTTATTTACTCGAATTTCTGACTATAAATGGCCAAGGGCCAAGATTTTGGTCAAAGACTAGATATGTGGCCTGGTAAATATGGCCAAAGGCCAGGATCAGACTGGATCTGATGGAGAGACTGGCCAAAGGCCTAGTTGGTGGTCAAAGACCAGATTTTTCAGAGAAACTCTGAAACGATGGATTTGGCTAAAAGCCAGATCAGGCAAAATCTGATAAGGAGGGTGGCCAAAGGCCAGGATCAGAAAAATGCAGCTCTGATACCAAATGAGACGAACAAAGTTCGCTCACACAAGAAATATCCAAAATATCTGGAATATAACAAAGTAATCCATATAGGACTGTAAATAATAATTGAATAATAAGATATAATATGAGATAATTACAATTGAGAAATGAGGGCTTGTTTATATACGCACACAGGGGTGCCCTTTACCAATAGTCATGTCCTTTGAGACATGACCTTTCATTATTAATAATTATTATTTATTAACTATTATTATGTTATGAATATCTATTTATGTATATTTTATGTTCATAACAGAGTAGAAGAGAGTAGTAGAGAAAAACAAGAGATAGGAGGAGTTTTCTTAGAGTAACAGAGTAGATAGGAAGAAGGATGCAGTGAAGAATTGTAATACTATATAATTTATCTCATGAATGAATAGAACATACAGAATTGTTTTAACTCCTTGGACAGTGTTCATTATGATGTGTGGTTGAGTGAATGATATATTATGTATGTGTTTTAGTTCATTTTGTTTATGTATGATTGTCTAGGGTTGATCATATGAATTTGTGATGAATTGGATAAGTTTAAATCATCTCTCTTCTGAGAAATCGTATGCAAGGAGTGAATCTCGTACGCAAGGAGTGTGTCGACAGAGTCTTGAAATGACTGCAAGGAGTTTAGAAGGAAGGACGAGAACTTAGACCAAGTGCAAGCAGTGCACAAAGTCAAGGAGAGACTAAGTGTCAAAGAATCAAAACAGAGAAGCACAAGGAGTGCAGGAAGAATTTATTTCGAAGAAACCCTTCGATCTGAGTTTTTCAAGATCCCATAAACCCAAGGAGTGTGTTGGAGACCAAAATACTCAAGGGGATCAAGATCATAAGGGATAGCGAGGAGAAATATTCAAAAGTAGTGAATCTTTGAATATATCAAGAGTTATCAGTCAAGATCTGTCTAGGAGAGAGTGGGATCATTCTAGATTGATGGATATGGGCAAGGTGCAGGAGTTTTAAGTCTCTTGGTGTGTACAGGAGAGAGGAATGTCGAAGTCCCTAAGTCTTGAAGTTATTAGGGACCATTCATTGTCAAGAGGGATAGGTGGCATAATATCTACAACTCCAGAGCAGAATTACTTCAAAGATTTCGTAGACAAGGAGGAGGTGAAATTGTCAAAGAGTTGAAGTAGATCCTAACCTTTGGTCGCCAAGAGGTACATGTTAACAGATCAGAGACTTTGTTTGAAAATGATCAAAAGGTGAGTGGACAGGAGTTGAAACTCCTGAAGCCCGAAGAGCCAAAGTGATTCAAAGTCATCGATATGTGGGAGACAGACCTCAACAGATCGTCAACTTCGGGTGAAAACACTCCAGGAAAAAGCAAGTGTGCAGGATTTGAAACTCCCAAAACATGAATAGAAAAGTGAACCATAGTCGTCCGATTCAGGAGGACATGAGGCAGAAATCTGTTGTCTTTGGGTGAAAGCACTCCGGGAGGAACAAGTGTGAGGGAGTTTGAAACTCCTAAAACTCGAAGAGTTGAAGCTAATCGTAGTCGTCGATCTATGAGAGACACGCTTCAAAATATCGTGAATTCTAAGTGAAATCATTTTGGGGGAAGTAAAGGCAGGAGTTTGAAACTCCCGAAGCCCGAATTTCTGAAACAAATCACAACCATTGATTTGAAATGGACACGCGTCAAAAATTCTTGTAAGTCTGGGAGAGCATGCTCCAAAGAGAAGGAAGGAAAGGAGGTATATCTCAACCTTCAGTCAAGAGGCATTGACTGAGATCACAAGATCAATGGTCACTCTTAATTGCAGGGACAGAAGGTGCTTGGAATTTAAAAATATGAGAGCAGACCGCAATCAAAACCATGGTATTGCAAAAGGGACACGTGGTGATTAGTAGTGAATTGTGGGGAGAAAAGCAGTGTGGTCTCAAACCACTCTTTGTCGTGCCCGCAATCACGTGTTTACATGAGGTCATAGCCCAAGGTCACATCGAGGAAGGGGCTAATGGAAAAGGATTTAACACCTGAAACTTGATAGTTTAGCAACGCGAAGGGAGAGGTTGTAGTTTGTATAGAGCCTGCACCAAAAGGAAGAAAGGGCCTATGTTTAATCACAAAGTGAGACCATCAAGGTTTCAGAGAACTGATTTGGATCAGAAAATTGAATATCCTTGACCGGGAGGTCATGTAGCCCGAAGGAGAGTAGGGGGGCTGCATCAGGTGGTATTAGAACCATTGAATTGTTTGCAGACCACAAACAAAGGAGAAATGAGATAAATTGATATCATCAGTAGTATCAAGAGTTGATTTTGTTTATAGACATCTAAAGGCGAGGTAGTGGAATCATGCCACCCAGAAGACACAGAGTGAATCTAGAAATGGAAGAAGAAATTAGGTGACTCAGAATGAAGTTGGATGCCATGGAGACAATGCAGAGGAGAGCACCAGACACTGGAGATATCAGTGAAGCTGAAAGCAAAGAGACAGAGGTCGAAGAAGATGTGGTTGAGGATGTTGCAGAAGACCGCTTATTGAAAGTTGTTTCAAGAATAGGAGCCAAAGAAATAATAGAGATACCAATCTATGAAAGCAATTTAGAAGTTGAAGAATTGTTGGATTGGGTACGTGCTATGGACAAGTACTTCGATTATGAAGATATCGAAGAAGATAATATGGTGAAGAATGTAGTGACGAGACTGAAGGGTCATGCAACACTTTGGTGGGACGAACTGCAAGTCGATCGCAGATGCAAGGGAAAGCCAAAAATTTATCCCAAAGGACTATCCAATCAATATGTTCAGGAGATTGTAGAACATGAGACATAAAAGCTTATCAGTGAAGGAATATACTAAGGAATTTTACAGACTAAACATCGGGGCTAGACAGAAAGAAAATGATGATGAAAAAACAACCAGGTATATCAATGGACTAAGATATGAAATACAAGAGGAAATTAGCATGATGTATGTTAGTAAAGTCAAGGATTCCTATCAAGAAGCCTTGAAATCTAAAGAGAAATTGGCTAGAAAACAAATCCAACGAAAGAGAGGAGGAAATTCAAGCAGAGGTAAGGGAACCAACAAAGAGAAGTTCTAGAAACCAAAGCATGAAGCTGGAAAGAAGCATAGTCACCCTGAGAAAGGTAGAAGTTCTAAGGAAGGAAAACATGGAGGAAGAATCTATTTTCCTAGAGGAAGAGGAAGAGCCAGAGGAGGTGAAGTTAGATGTTATTCCTATGGAAAGACAGGGCACATGTCTTGGGAATACCCAGAGAATAAGAAAGACACTAGAGGAGGAGAAGCCCAAATTTCTGAAGCACAAAAGCATGTGGAAGCAGATGCAGCAGAAGGGGAAAGAACTTCATGATGAGGAAATTTCTTCTTAAACCAGAGAAGGAGGTAGATGAACTAATTCAACGGACAAGTCTATTCAAAACTTCTTGCAAGATGAAAGACAAAGTTTGCAAGGTGATCATAGACAGTGGGAGCACTGACAATCTAGTATCCACAAAGATGGTGGAGAAACTGGAGTTGAAGACAACTGCACATCCAAACCCATACAAGGTATCAAGGTTGTAGAAAGGAAATCAAGTAATTGTAAGTCAACAATGCCAAGTTGAATTTAAAATAGGAGGTTATAGGGATGAAATATTATGTGATGTAATTCTTATGGATGTATGTCATATTTTATTGGGGAGACCATGGAATTTTGAAAGAAAAGTTATTCATGATGGCAGGAAGAATACTTATACCTTAGAAAAGAATGGTAGGGCACATATGTTGTTACCAATAGAGGACAAAGAGGAAAAGAGGGAATCTAGTTCAATTATACTTTGTTGGAAGGTTTACAGTTGGGAGTGAGCTTGTCATTGATGGCAAGAACAACGATGGCAAGAATAGTGATGGCCAGAACAGCGATGGAAAATAGGCTCGGAACACATCGTAAGTCCTGAAAGGAGGAGCACATAGATGGAGGACAGATCTTGAGTGTTATATCTGAGCGCGGGGTCCAACCATCATTGGATCCGAGAGAACCTGCATGTTCTTTTAAGTGCAAGGAGAAGCGGGTTTACAAAATCCTGAAAGCAAGAAGACCATCCATCTCTGGGCAAGACACGTGGTCACAGATCAACATTTCGATAACTGGAAAGTCAAAGAAAATAGGTTCTTTAACCTCTCGAACTCGCGATATGAGAGATTGTGAAATGATCCAGGCCATTGAAGCCAGAGGACACATGGCGAGCGATTGGCATTTTGTTAACTGAAAGGTCAAAGGCACGAAGTGCTCTACCCTTCCAACTCATGAAACGTGAAATGACGAAATGATCTAGACCATTGGATCGAGGTAGGCTATGAAGTGTTGGATGCACAGGACACATGGCAAGCGATTACGACAAGAGTGGAATATCGGTGTTTCGCACATCGGGAAATCCAAAGACAGGGGGTTCTCTAACTCCTTGAAATTGCGATATGTGATATCCTGAAATGATCTGGACTATTAGATCGAGGTAGGTTATGGAGTGTTGGATGAACAGGACATGTGGCGAGTGGAATATCGCCATATTGGGGATCGTTACATGGAGTGTCGAGACACATCATGTGCTCTAACTCCTTGAACTCGCAATATGCGAAGTTGTGATATAATCCTAGTCGTCGGATCAAGGACGAATCGAGGATGTCAGATCCAGGAGATGAACGTGGTAGCCACACGGTTCATGCGATGTTGGCGAGTGGTTACAGGTTGTGGTGTCATGATGCGATAGGAGAAGGAGAGAGACTGGGTGGAAGAAACCTGACACAAGAAGGTGAAGGCAGTAAACGGAGGAAGTGGTAATAAGTTTGTGGAGGGGCCCATACAAAACCACTCCATTCCGCCCCCCGTTAAAGACAAAAAGGTGGAGGGGGTCCGAAATTGAACCTCGACCACACATCTAGGCTCTTAAATCACGACCGTCCAAACATGTGTACTCCATTTTGAACCCCCCCGGCCCCCACATGTTAAAGGAAGAATGACAAGGGGGGTCCGGAATTGAATCTCAATTGTTGATCTCATCGCACGAATATTGGACTTCTATATCAGCCCGTTATTTAACGAAATGCACATTTTGCGAAATACATGATCAGGTGATAACAGACAAAGATGATGAATAATTTCGAGACATCTTCCAATGGATTGAAGACTCATCATAGAGTCGAATGACAGAAAAAAGTGGGTCGAAGACTGTTACAGTCAACAAAGGCTAAGGAATCTCAGCATAACTCCTAGTGATGATGATCGCATGGGGATAACCGCCAGAGAAGCTGAAGAATGGTGATGATGATCAGGAAGATGTTTGGACACATAGAGAACATGCATAACAGAGAGAGTGTGTTGAGGCTCAAGGAAGTGAAGCTATGGAAGTGACGAGTTGCAGCAAATATCCGAGAAGGGAGAACAATGGTTATGGATGAGTATGCAGAAGCATTGCATGTTGGGATGAAGAAGATGCACAATGTGTATAAAATAAAATGCAGAATAGAGAAGAATCATTGTTGTTGTGAGTGATGCATGTGTGTATAAGCATGAGGTGCAGGAGCTGAAGCATAGAAGAAGAAAAATAATAGAGATGCATATATGTGAGAAGAAGAGAAATACAAGGTGTGCATGTTGAGACAAAGGAGAAGATCAGAAAGATGAAGAGGATGAAAACATGAAGACACTCATGCAGGTAGAGCATATCAGCATAGAAGAACAGTCATAAGCCTGGTAAGCCAATGAAAACTATTGAATCACTGTAATAAATTCAGAGAAAGCAAAGTTTTATATTTCAGGGTGGTTGGGAGGTGCAAGGGAGAACTGTTATTCTCTGCTATACAGGTTGGTTCCTGTGTGACTGGAAGTTGGTGCTTCCATCCAGTTGGTGTTGGAACACTTAGGGAGTAGGTGCTTCCTTCTAGCAGATGCTAGAGAAAACAGAGAGTTGGTGCTCTCAGCAAGTCAAATCTTTCAAAACAGAGGTTGTAGCCTCACAATGAGTTGGAGCTCATAAGTATGATAATGTACATAATGTAAATATTACTTATCATATAAAGAAGAAGATGTTTTTACCCTTTATGGTTTTCCTCAGGAAATATATGTATTTGCGTATTTCATATGTGTGAATGATGTTGAATGTTCTATTGTTTGCTTCCCTTCATTATTGTGATCATCATTAAGAGTTATGTAATGAATTTAAAAATGGATATAATTCTTTAATCACAGTAACAACTGATTCACCCCCCCCTCTCAGTTGTCCAACAATTGGTATCAAAGTCATCCCCTTTTATCTAAGAGTAGATCCTAGAGCTTAAACATGTCGAGCCATGAAGGAAATTCAACCAATAAGGTCCCTCTATTCAATGGAACAAACTTTTCCTTCTGGAAAGTTAGAATGAGAACCTACATAATGGATTTAGGTGCAAATGTCTGGGATGTGGTAGAGACTGGTTATGTAAAGCCAGTTGTACTAGCTAATAAGGATGACAAGATAGAGTTCAGCTTCAATGCTAAGGCTATGAATGATATCCTGAGTGGGCTTGCAGAAGCAAAATTTATAAAAGTTATGCATTTAGAAATTTCCAAAGACATGTGGGACAAACTCACTAGCAATTATGAAGGTAATGAGAAGGTAAAAGCTGCCAAGATTCAAACCTATAGAGTACAGTTTGAACCACTTCAGATGAAAGAATATGAAACTATTGGGAAGTAACTCCTGAGAGTTGAAGAACTAGTAAATGCAATGAAAGCATTGGGTGAAAAAATTGAGGAACCCTCTTTAGTTCAGAAAATACTAAGAACTCTGCCAGATAGGTTCAACCCAAAGGTCTCAGCTATAGAAGAACTCAATGATCTAAAAGGTTTGGATTTTAATCAAATTCTAGGAACGTTGAATGCATATTAAATGAGGATAGTTAAAGACAAATCCACCTCAAGAAAAGCATCATTTAATGAAGATAAGAATGAAGATTTTGAGCCTGATGAAATTGAAGCAAAATTTGTGAGAAGATTAAAGAAAGGATCAGGAAAGTACCAAGGTAATCTTCCCTTCAAATGTTTCAACTGTGGTAATATAGGTCATTTTGCAAACAAATGTCCACACAAGAAATAGGATCATAACTTTGAAGGTGAAAAGAAGTTCAAACCCAAGAGATTTGGCAAAAAGAAAATTTTATGTGTAAACGATGGTAACTCTTCAGAAGACACAGATAGTGACTCTTCGTGTGAATATAAGGTCAATGACTTCACGCTTATAGCCCAAGAGGATTATGATAAGAAGGACTCATAAATTAATGTTGATGATGAAGAAGTTGTGGTTGACCTGGAAGGAGAACTGATCAGTGCACTAGAAGAGCTTGACGGACTCAAAATTAAGACGAGAAAGAAAAAATAATTGTTGATACAGTTCAAGAAAGGCAATAAAGAACATGATGAAGACTTTTCCCTACTAAAAGTGGAATTAGAAGAGGCAAATAAAATCGAAGACATTATGAAAAAATAGTTATCAAAAAAGAAGGCAAGATGTGAAGCTCTGGAGGAAGAAGTAGTGAAAACTAGGAAAGAGTTGGAGAAGTTTCAAGCCTTGTATCATCAGAATCTGTCAAGTATCAAAGCCTCAAAAGGATTGGCCACCATTCTGAATCAGCAAAGGAACCCAAAGCTGAAAAGAGGTTTGGGTTATGAAGAGGGATCAAGTAGTGGTCATCCAAGTAACAATGAACCTATCAATATTGTCAAATCTACCATATATGACAAAAAAAAACCTGCAGAAACAAAAGAAGATAATCAGCGGCCCAGGAGGAGTAACGAAAGAGGTACCAGAACTGAAACTATAGATCAAAGAAATAATGTACTCTTTTTTCAAAGAAATCATCAGCATGGAAGAAATCGACCTTCTCAAAGAAGACAACCATTTTCCAGGTACCAAGGTTTTTTTATGGATATTGTTTTTTCTATTCTAACTTTGGTCATAAAGTTGTAAACTGTTCTTTAAAATTGAGATATGAGCAATCAAAAAATTCAAGGTATATATATCTTCCACAATAAAGAATGAGATAGCCAAGTAACAAACCATCACAGATTACAAATCACTTGATGGATGGGACAAGGACACAAGTTAAGCATAACAATCATTATGATCCCTTATTCTATGAACCAAAATGTTCCATATGTCATAATTATGGACATAAAGTTGCTAACTGTCGCTTAAAGAACTATGAACCCGATTTGGGTCCCTCTGCTAAAAATGTCAAGGGTTGGAAGAAGAAATAAAGTGACAAGTGTGGATTAGTGTTGTCATATCAAAGACAAAAGAACCCTTGGTATATAGACAGTGGATGCTCCAAACATATGACAGGAGACAAAGGTAAGTTTATATCTCTAAGTGAAAGTAAATCAGGAAACGTAACCTTTGGAAATGATGCTCCAGGTAAAATCAAGGGTAAAGAGATGGTGAGTTTAAGTAATGGAAGAGGAAAAGCCCAAGATGTTTTGCTTGTATATGGACTGAAACATAATCTGCTCAGTGTAAGTCAAATGTATGACAGAGGATGTGAAGTGGTGTTCACTTCCAAGGACTACAAGTTAAAGTCTGTAAACTCAGGACAAGTAGTGGCTAAAGGCATAAGGATAGAAAATAATGTATATGTGATGAAAGAAGATAGAGAAGAGTGTCATCTAAGCAAACATGATAATATTTGGTTATGGCATAGGAGACTTGGACATCTAAACTTTGATTATTTAATCAAGCTCAAAAATCTTAAGGCAGTAAAAGATCTTCCAAGAATATCAAAGCCACAACATTCTGTGTGTAAACCTTGCCAAGTAGGAAATCTAACCAAGACACAGTTTAAATCCAAGAGCTCTACTTCAACAGAGAAATCACTCCAACGAGTTCATATGGATTTATGTGGACCATCAAGATAGGAAGGCACGGGGAAAGAAAACTACTTCATGCTAATCATTGATGATTACTCCATACTCACATGGGTTGTCTTTCTCAAACAAAAAGTTGAAGCATTTGAGAAATTTAAAATATTTAAGGCTTTAATTGAGAATCAAACAAGCAAGAGATTAAAGGCAGTAAGATCAGACAGAGGAGGAAAATTTATGTCAAGTGAGTTCAAGGAATTGTGTGATAAACATGGGATCAAGAGAGAATACACAATCCCAAGAACTCCACAACAAAATGGAGTAGTTGAGAGGCAAAATAGAACAGTGCAGCAAATGGCCAGGTCAATGATGAATGAGAAGAAAATTGGTCAAACCTATTGGGTAGAAGAAATACATACAGTAGTCCATGTTCTTAACAAACCCCACCTCAGACCACACACTGACAAGACACCTTATGAACTGTGGTATGGGAGACCTACTTCAATCAAACACTTCAAAGTATTTGGGAGTAAGTGTTACATAAATAATAATGATAAGAACCTTGGCAAGTATGATGACAGGGCTGATGAAGGCATCTTCTTAGGGTATTCTACAAACAGTAAAGGATACAGATGCTATAATAAGAGGTTGCATAGATTGGTTGACTGTATTGACATAAAAGTTGATGAAGGAATCCCAGTAAGAGAGGGGAACAATACTGAATCAACAACAAAGGATATAGATGAAGTTGAAGTTGAACAAGTCCAAAAATCAGAACAAGAATACTCTAAGACATATGAAGATGCAAATATTCAGACAGACTCAAATCAACAGACAACATCAAATTCCTCCTCCAGAATCACTCAAAAGAATCATCCTGCAAGTCAAATAATTGGTGAAAAAGACAAAGGTGTACAAACCAGGAGAAAGATAATAAAAAACACTAAACAATCACATATAGCCTTCATATCCATGCTGGAACCTAAGAATTTTAATGAAGATAGCAAATATGACCATTGGGTTAAAGCCATGAATGATGAACTTGATCAGATTGAGAAAAACAATACGTGGGAGATGGTTCCTAGACCTAAAGGTAAAAATATCATTGGTTCCAAATGGATCTTTAAGAACAAAATGAATGAGAAGGGACAAGTTGTTAGGAACAAAGCAAGATTGGTCTGTAAGGGCTATTCTCAAATAGAAAAAATGGATTTTAATGAAACATTTGCACCAGTAGTAAGACTAGAAGCGATCAGAATATTTCTTGCTCATGCTTGTCATAAAAGGTTTAAAGTCTATCAAATGGATGTCAAGTCAGCATTTCTAAATGGCGATTTAAAAGAAGAAGTCTATATGGAACAACTTGAGGGTTTCGAACTATCAGATAACCCTGACCTTGTCTGCAAGATGAAGAAGGCTTTATATGGGTTAAAGCAAGCCCCTCGTGCCGTGTATTACAGACTGGATACGTATCTCCAAGACAAGGGGTTCAAGAGAGGAACAGTTGACATCAATCTATATATCAAAACAAATGGTAATGATTTTATCATCGTGTTGGTCTATGTATATGACATCATCTTCTGATGTAATAAGGACTCATTGGTACAATGGTTTGCTTCTGCCATGGAGTCTGAGTTTGAAATGCCTATGATAGGTGAACTGTCATTTTTTCTTAGTCTGCAAATTACTCAAAGGTCTAAAGGAATGTTCATTTCTCAAGAAAAATATCCAAGAGAAATGTTGAAAAGGTTTCAAATTGAAGATTCTAAACTTGTGGGCACACCTATGGTTACTGGATGCAAATTAAGCAAGGATGATGACTCACCTGATGTTGATCAAAGTTCATATAGGTCAATGATAGGTAGCCTATTGTACATCACATCATCTCGTCCAGACATAATGCATGTTTTTGGAATGGTAGGAAAATATCAATCTGCACCTAAACAGAGTCATTTGCTAGCTGTCAAAAGGATATTTAGATATTTGAAAGAAACAATGAACTATGGCCTATGGTATCCTAAGAATCGGAATTTTCAATTATCAGTCTACTCAGATGTTGATTGGGATAATTGCATGGATGAAAGGAAAAGCACAAGTGGAGGTGTGTTCTTCTTAAGAGATTCTCTAGTAGCGTGGTTGAGAAAAAAGCAAGGTTCCATTTCTTTATCAACTATAGAGGCAGAATACATTGTTGTTGCTACTTGTTGCACTCAGGTATTATGGATGATTCAAACACTTGCAGACTTGGAGGTCAAATATACTGCACCGATATCAATTCATTGTGATAACACTATTGCCATAAGTGTGTCCAAGAATCCTGTACTTCACTCCAAGACCAAGCATATTCCCATAAAATACCATTTTTTGAGAGGGTAGGTCACCAATCAAATGGTTCAGGTTCATTACATTCCAACCACAGAACAAATTGCAGATATCTTTACTAAACCCCTAGCCAAAATACCATTTGAATATCTCCATCAAAAGCTGGGTGTCATCCCATCTCACACCTAAGAGAGTCCATCCTGTTAGGGGGAGTATGTGTTGGCTGAATATCTGATACCTCCGACGAGTACTGCAACAGCTCAGGGGGTGCATCTTTTCTTTGACATTGATGTCAAAGGGGGAGAAAAGGAGTGGTCCAGATCAGATGTTATAGATAGAGGTCCAAATAGATTAGCGCAGCCATTCAAGGTAGCCATCAATGCTAAAGGGGGATATTGTTGGCAGGTTTACAGTTGGGAGTGAGCTTGTCATTGATGGCAAGAACAACGATGACAAGAATAGCGATGGCTAGAATAGCGATGGAAAACAAGCTCGGAAGACATCGTAAGTCCAGACAGGAGGAGCGCATAGATGGAGGATAGATATCGAGCGTTAGATCCGAGCACAAGGTCTGACCATCGTTGGATCCAGGAGAACATGCGCATTCTTTTAAGTGCAATGAGAAGCAGTTTTACAAAATCCCGAAAGCAGGAGGATCGTCCATATTCGGGAAGGACACGTGGTCACAGATCAACATTTCACTGACTGGAAAGTCAAATAAAAGAGGTTCTTTAACCTCTCGAACTCGTGATATGCGAGATTGTGAAATTATCCAGGTCGTTAAAGCCATAGGACACATGGCGAGCGATTGGCATTTTGCTGAATGAAAAGTCAAAGGCACAAAGTCCTCTACCCTTCCAAATCGTGAAACACGAAATGACGAAATGATCTGGACCATTGGATTGAGGTAGGATATGGAGCATTGGATGCACAGGACACATGGCAAGCGATTGCAATGAGAGTGGAATATCAACATTTCACACATCGAGAAATCCAAAGACATGAGGTTCTCTAACTCCTTGAAATCGTGATATGCGATATCCCGAAATGATCTAGACCATTGGATCAAGGTAGGTTATGGAGCGTTGGATGAACAGGACATGTGGCTAGTGGAATATCGCCATATCTGGGATCGCGACTTGGAGTGTCGATACACGTCATGTGCTATAACTCCTTGAACTCATGATATGTGAAGTCGCAATATAATCCTAGTTGTTGGATCAAGGAAGAATCCAGGTCGTCAGATCCAAGAGTTGAACGTGGCAACCACACGGTTCATGCCATGTCGTTGAGTGGTCACAAGTTGTGGTGTCATGATGTGACAGGGGAAGAAGAGATACTAGGTGGAAGACACCTGACACAAGCAGGTGAAGGCGGTAAATGGAGGAAGTGGTAAGAGGTTAGTGGAGGGGCCCATACAAAACCACTCCATTATGGACCCCCCCCCCCTCACGTTAAAGACAGAAAGGTGGAGGGGGTCCAGAATTGAACCTCAGCCGCACA
>SNQJ01S0001235.1:305687-325073 GCA_010110895.2 Picea sitchensis
ATGTTAAAGGAAGAACGACAAG
Source organism: Picea sitchensis (assembly GCA_010110895.2). NCBI lineage: Eukaryota > Viridiplantae > Streptophyta > Pinopsida > Pinales > Pinaceae > Picea > Picea sitchensis. Next base: position 305,710 of record SNQJ01S0001235.1, read on the forward strand.
GGGGGTCTGGAATTGAATCTCGACCATTGATCTCATCGCGCGAATATTGGCCTTCTAGATCAGCCCGCTATTTAACGAAATGTGAATTTTGTGAAATACATGATCAGGTGATAACAGACAGAGATGATGAAGAATATCAAGACATCTACTAGTGGATTGAAGACTCATCATAGAGTCGACTGACAGACGAAAGTGGGTCAAAGACTGTTACAGTCAGCAAAGGCTAAGGAATCTCATCATAACGTCTAGTGATGATGATCACATGGGGATAACCGCAAAAGAGGCTGAAGAATGGTGATGATGATCGGGCAGAGGTTTTGACACACAGAGAACATGCAAAACAGAGAGAGGGTGTTGAGGCTCGAGGAAGTGAAGGTGTGGAAGTGATGAGTTGCAGCGAATATCCGAGGAGGGAGAACGGTGGTTATGGATGAGCATGCAGAAGCATTACGTGTTGGGATGAATAAGATGCACAACGTGTATAAAAGAAAATGGAGAATGGAGAAGAATTGATGTTGTTGTGAGTGATGCATATGTGTAGAAGCATGAGGTGCAGGATTTGAATCATAGAAGAATAAAAAGAACAGAGATGCATATCTATGAGAAGAAGAGAAAGCCGAGGTGTGCATGCTGATATAGAGGATAAGATCAGAAAGATGAAGAGGATGCAAACAAGAAGAAATTCATGCATGAAGAGCATAATAGCATAGAAGAAAAGTGATAATCCTGGTAAGCCAATGACAACTATTGAATCACTGTAATAAATTCAGAGAAAGAAAAGTTTTATATTTCAGGGTGGTTGGGAGGTGCAAGGGAGAATTGTTGTTCTCTGTTATACAGGTTGGTGCCTGTGTGACTAGAAGTTGGTGCTTCCATCCAGTTGGTGTTGGAACACTTAGGGAGTAGGTACTTCCTTCTAGTAGGTGCTATAGAAAACAGAGAGTTGGTTCTCTCAACAAGTCAAAGCTTGCAAAACAGAGATTGTAGCCTCGCAATGAGTTGGAGCTCATAAGTATGATAATGTACAGAATGTAAAGATTACTTATCATATAAATAAGAAGAGGTTTTTACCCTTTATGGGTTTCCTCGGGAAATATATGTCTCTGTGTATTTCATGTCTATGAATGATGTTGAATGTTCTATTGTTTACTTCCCTACATTATTGTGATCATCATTGAGAGTTATGTAATGAATTTAAAAATGGATATANCAGTTTTCCAGCATACTTCTCATGAGTGGGAAGGAACTCTTGAATGAAGTCAAGAAGGAGAAGGAGATGCAGTTTTCTATAGTGAGGAAGCCAAGAGTTATCCTTACAAATACTTTTGTGGAAAATTTACCTGAACAAATCCAAGAACTGTTAGAAAAATTTGTTGACATAGTAGTGGATGAGTTACCTCACTCATTCCCACCCATTACAATTATAAGCCATCATATTGACCTTATTCCAAGATCTAGTTTACCAAAAGAGAATCTTACAGGTTGACACCTAGAGAGAATGAGGAAATCAAGAATCAAGTCCAATAGTTGTTGGATAAAGGTTTAGTCAGGGAAACCCTAAGCCCATGCGCAGTACCAACTGTGTTAAGTCCAAAGAAGGATGGAGGATGGAGAATGTGTACAGATTCCAGAACCATTAATAAGATAACCATTAGGTATAGATTCCCTTTACCCAGGATGGATGATTTGATGGATTGTTTGAGTGGAGCAAGCTATTTTTCCAAGATAGACTTGAAGAGTGGATATCATCAAATAAGGATGAGAGAGGGAGATGAATGGAAGATAGAATTTAAGATAAATGAAGTTTTGTTTGAATGGTTGTTCATGCCATTTGGGTTGACAAATGCCCCAAGAACATTTATGAGATTAATGAATGAAGTATTGAAAGACTTCATAGGCAAATTTGTCATAGTATATCTGGATGACATGTTAATCTTGAGTAAGACAGAGGGAGAACACTTAAAACATTTGACATCTATGATGAGAAGTTTGCAGCAAGAAAAATTGTTGATAAATCTGAAGAAAATCTCTTTTATGAAGACAAAACTCATATACTTGGGTTTTGTGATCTCTTCAAATGAATTGAAGATGGATCTAGAAAATGTGAGAGAAATCAAAGAATGGCCATCTCCAGGAAGCATATTTGAAGTAAGAAGTTTTTATGGGTTAGCAAATTTTTATAGAAATTTTATCATAAATTTTAGTGGTATATGTACACCCATGATGGACAATATGAAGAAGAAACACAAGTATTTTAAATGGACAGAGGAAGATGGAAAAAGTTTCAAAGTGTTGAAGGAGAAGATCACAGAACAACCAATTCTGGTCTTACCAGATTTTGGAAAAACATTTCAAGTGAGATGTGATGCAAGTGGAGTAGATATTGGAGCAGTCTTGAGTCGAGATAATAGTTCAGTTGCTTATTTTAGTGAGACAATGAATGACAGCAAGAGGAATTATTCCACATATGACAAAGCATTTTATGCAGTGATTCAAGTTTTGAAGAAGTCGAGGCACTATCTAATTCCTAAAGAATTTGTCTTGTACAGTGATAATCAAGATTTGCAGTTTATTACTAGGAAAGAAAAGTTGAATCAGAGACATGCTAAATGGGTAGAATTTATGCAAAATTTTACTTTTGTTATTAAACATATTGTTGGAACTTCTAACAAAGTTGTAGATTCTTTGAGCAGGAGGAGTTTAATTGTACAGGAATTCCAAGTGGAGACCTTAGGGTTTGAACACCTCAAGGAAGTGTATCGAGAAGATCAAGATTTTAAGGAAGCTTATGAGACATGTAAGAATCCTTTGTTGGGAGACAGAATCCCATGGACAGAATATTTTATCCAAGATGGATTATTGTTCAAAGGGAGCCAACTATGCATACCAAGATGCTCAATCAAAGATAACCTATTGAAAGAGAAACATAGTGGAGGTTTAGATAGACATTTTGGTCATGATAAGACATTTCCACAACTGAGAAATTCATACCATTGGTTGAGCATGAGGGCAGAGGTGAAAAATTTTGTAAACAAATGCAAAATTTTCCAGTATGGAAAAGGAATACAACAAAACACTGGTTTGTATCAGCCATTACCAATTCCAGAAAGGTCGTTGGATGCAATCAGTATGGATTTTGTATTGGGATTTCCTAGAACCCAGAAAGGGTGTGATTTCATATTTGTTGTGGTGGACAGATTTTCAAAAATGGCACATTTCATACCATGCCAGAAAAAAAATGATGCTACACACATAGCCAAATTTTTTTCCACAGAAGTGGTGAGACTACATGGATTGCCTAGGAGCATAGTCTCAGACAGAGACACAAAATTTCTAGGACACTTTTGGAGAACTCTATGGAAGAGGCTGTGGAAAAACTTGTCCTTTAGTTCATCATATCACCCTCAGACATATGGACATATTGAAGTAGTAAATAGGAGTGTGGGAAACTTCTTAAGAAGTTTAGTCACTGAGCAAGGTCGCCAATGGGATCAGATTCTAGCACAAGAAGAATTTGCTTTTAACAATTCAATGAGCAGGAGCACTGGAAAAAGTCCATTTGAAATTGTGTATGGTATACAGCCAAGAGGGATTACAGAGTTGAGAGATATGAACCAAGATGAATTCAAAAGTGTTGGCGCAGAATATTTTGCAACAAAACTGCAGAAACCCCATGACAGAGTCAGAGAGAAGCTACAGGATAGCAGCCTAAAATATAAGAACATAGCTGATCAGAAGAGGAGAGAAGTTCAATTCAAAGTAGGAGATGAAGTTTTAGCTCATTTGAGAAAAGAAAGGTTTCCATGTGGAACATATAAAAAGTTGAAGATGAATAAGATAGGACCATGAAGGGTTCTCGAAAAACTTGCAGCCAATGCTTATGAAATTGGATTGCCAAACAATGTTGGGATATCACCGATATTCAATGTTGTAGACCTATACCCTTATAGGAGATATGATGCAGGAGAATCATATGATCATAAAGAAGTTCAGCGGGAAGAAGAATTGCCCACAAAAGAAAAACCTCATATGGAGAGAATCATAGAAAAGAGAGTTGGAAAGAAGACTAGGAGGAAGAAATATATTGAATACTTAGTGAAGTGGAAAGATCATCCGGTGGAAGATTCAAGTTGGGTCACTAAACCTGATATTTTGAAGCATGGAAAAATAGTGCAGGAGCTCATGGACAGGAGCACATGAATATTTTAGCTAGAGGATTATGATGCAAGAGTGTCCTTTCAAATTCAAAGAAGCAAGCGTGGAGGCAGGGATATGACATCTCAGCATGACAGAATTTCAAATCAACATTTAACTCAGAAACAAAATGATTTGTTGAGATATTTTGGAAACAACATTTTTAAATATATCTTGTTTCTAAAGTCTTATACGACTGTAAGGAGTTGCAGATAGAGAGTGTTAGCTCTTATCTGGTAATAAATGATAGTTATTTTAATAGGATAAGGTAGGTAACCGCTAGAAACTGATAGGATAGGTTGTAGACAGGACAAAGGAGAGCTCGAGGAGACACTCCTTAGATAGACTATTGTTGTATTGTATTAGGGGAGTAGAAAAGAGTAGCGGAGAAAAAAAAGAGATAGGAGGAGTTTTTTTAGAGTAGCAGAGTAGATAGAAAGAAAGATGCAATGAATAACTTTAATACTATGTAATTTATCTCATAAATGAATAGAACAGACAGAATTGTTCCAACTCCTTGGACAGTGTTCATTATGATGTGTGATTGAGTGAATGATATATTTTGTATGTGTTTTAGTTCATTTTGTTTATGTATGATTGTCTAGGGTTGATCATATGAATTTGTGATGAACTGGATAAGTTTCAATTGTCTCTCTTCTGAGAACTCGTATGCAAGGAGTGCATCTCATACTCAAGGAGTGCGTCAACAAAGTCTTGAATTGACTCCAAGGAGTTCAGAAGGAACGATGTGAACTTAGACCAACTGCAAGGAGTGCACAGAGTCAAGGAGAGACTAAGTGTTGAAGAATTAGAATAGAGAAGTGCAAGGAGTGCGGGAAGAATTTATTTTGAGGAAACCCTTCAATCTAAGTTTGTCGAGATCCCAGGAACGCAAGGTGTGCGTGGGAGACCAAAATCATCAAGGGGATCAAGCTCAAAAGGGATAGCGAGGAGAAATATTCAAAAGGAGTGAAGCTCTAAAGATATCATGAGTCATCGGTCAAGATCAATCTAGGAGGGAGCGAGATCATTGGATCTAGGCAAGGTGCACGAGTTTTAAGTCTCTTGGTGCATAAAGGAGAGTGAACTGTCAAAGCCCTGAAGTGACGAAGTGATTAGGGACCATTCATCGTCAAGAGGGACAAGTGGCGTAAGATCTACAACTCCGAAGTGGAATTACTTCGGAGATTTTGTAGACAAGGAGTAGGTGAAATCGCCGAAGAGCCGAAGTAGATCCTGACCTTTGGTCACCAGGAGGTATGTGTCAATAGATCGGAGACTTCGGGTTAAAAATCTCTGAAGGTGAGTGGAAAGGAGTTGAAACTCCTAAAGCCCGAAGAGCTAAAGTGATTCAGAGTCGTCGATCTGTGGGAGACACGTGTCGACAGATCGTCGACTTCGGGTGAAAACACTCTGGGAGAAATTGAGTGTGGAGGAGTTAAAACTCTTGAAATCCGAATAGCGAAGTGAATCATAGGCATTCGATTTAGGAGCACATGTTGCAGAAATTCGTTGTCTTCAGGTGAAATCACTCCGAGAAGAACGAGTGCATAGGAGTTTGGAACTCCCGAAACCGAAAGAGCTGAAGCTAATCGTAGTCATTGATATGCAAAAAACACGCGTCAACATATCGTGAATTCCAAGTGAAAGCATTCCAGGGAAGTGAAGGCAGGAGTTTGAAACTCTCGAAGCCCGAATTGCCTAAACAAATCACGATCATTGATTTGAAAGGGACATGCGTCGACAGATCATGGAAGTATGGGAGAGAGTGCTCCGGAGAGAAGGAAAGGAGGTAGATCTCAGTCTTCGGTCAAGAGGCACTGACCGAGATCACAAGATCAACAGTCATGCTTAATTATGGGGACAAAAGGCGCTTGGACTTTACAAATCTGAGAGCGGGTTGCAATCGAAACCATGATATTTTAAAAGGGACATGTGGCAATTGGTAGTGAATTGCGGGGAGAAAAGAAGTGTTTTCTGAAACCACTCTTGGTCGTGCCCGCAATCACGTGTTTATGTGAGGTCATATCCTGAGGTCATATCCAATAAGGGGATAATGGAAAAGGAGTTAGCGCCTAAAACTTGATAGTTCAACAATGCAAAGGGAGAGGTTGCATGTGTTATAGAGCTTGCACCAAAAGTTCGAAAGGGTTTGTGTTTAATCACAAAGTGAGACCATCAAGGTTTCAAAGAGTCGATTTGGCTCAAAAAATCAAAGATCCTTGACCCGGAGGTTGCGTAGCCCAAAGGAGAGTAGGGGGGTTGCATCATTGATTCCTACTAATACTCCTTGATCGTCTATATCATCCATGATCATCGCTCCTATCTGTTGTACTATGTTGTAATTGATGTCAAAGGGTTAATGTCAAGTATTGTCATAGTGATGTGTTTGTATCATCGATATATTGGTTATTGGTTATATGGTCATTGATGTAATTGTTGTCAAAGGGTTGATGTCAATTGGTGTCATAATGATGTGTTGATATTAAAGGGAGTTGTATCATTGATGTCATGTCATGGTTGATAGGAAGAACCAAATGGATAAACTCCAAAGTGGTCCCCTTATGGTGAAATCCCTCACGGGAAGACGCTTTGTGAAGTCCAAATGGTTAGGTGGTTCAATAGCCTAGATGTGTGGTTAGGGAAACCAAGTTTGATTGAGGAATATTTAATGAATATTGGTGAATTTGTAGGAAAAAATATTCTATATGGATATTATATCTCATGTTGTTTCCAGTGATATGTGGAACGTCACATAACTCCTCACGGTTAGAGAGTTATGGTCATGTGAATTTGGAGGACCCTCATGAGTTATCTAGAAGCCCCTAGAAGATCAAAGAATTCAAGAATGTAAAAGAAGTCAAAATATTCTAGAAGATCCAAGAAGAAGTTGACCAGTCAAAGTGGTTAGTCATGGATTAAGTGGTTGCAAAAAGAAAATAATTAAAAATAAATTAGTTGTAACTATAAGTGGAGAGTTTACTATTTGTGGATAAAATAGTTGTAAGTGGACAAAGTGGTTAGAAGTGGGTTATCCCCAAAATAAGGAAGTTGGGTAAGTTGGTTAGAAGATAACCCCTAGAGGAAGCTACTTGGAGAAGTATAAGTAAGAGAGAAAGGGTCTCTTATGTGTATGATATTTGAGCATATTGAATATCCATTTGTGAAAGGTTATTTGGGAAGGTATTATTGATAGAGCAAATTCATGGTAGAAAAATCATGGAAAAAGAATCACGGGAACTAGGGCAGCAGAATCATAGTAGAAAAACTGTAATATCATAATCGCGACAACAAAACTACGGAAGCATAATTGCGGAAATAGAACGGTGGTTGCATAATCACGGCAGCAAAACCGCAGCAGCAAAATCACGACAAAAAAACCGCAACAGTAGACTTGGTAGCTACAGAAAATTGGCAGTTCGGTAACCACATCATATTTGAATATTGGAATTGTTTCAATTGTTGCATGGTATGGTATAGGTCTTGATGATTGCTACGGGATTAAAGGTGTGTTTTTATCACATGGTCTTGTGTAAGGGTTTATGGTATTTGGTTCATGGAAAGTATGTTGTATTTCTATAGGTATCTTGTTGGTTAACTTGGTGATATTGTGCATATGGTTGAGAGTTGACTTGATGATTGATCTTTGTGAGTAGATCAGATTTGGATGATGAGATTGATGAGACGGGTTGAGGCGACAGGTTTTTGTGACAGGTTGTGTTGTGCATAGTTGATTCACTTGTATTGGTATAGACCGTTGGTACAATTTGACATATTTCTTTTCATCTACTAGCTGGGTCTTGTACTTGAGGGTTAGATTCCTGACATCTTGGTTCGTGTTGAGATATGCAGGTTGGGTATTTCTATTGAGAGTTGGTGCTGATAAAACCTGAGATTGTAGTCTCCTATAACATATAATACAAAAATATTAAACATATATATGGTTCTCTTTATGTTCATTATTGTGATGGTTCAAAGTTCTTTATTGTTGACGTATGTTGTTGAGATATGTTTACATGCAATCAACTAAGTGTGAATGGAACTAATGAGTAAATGGTGATTTCTAACTAATTTTTTAAAAGAAGTGTAAAAAGATCCTCACATTGATTCACCCCCCCCCCCTACCTCTCAGTGTGGTCAGTGTGTCCAACAATTGGTATCAGAGCAGTCCTTCATTATAAGCCTTACAAGCTTGAAGGAGATCCATGGACACACAAGTAGAAGAAGGTTGTGTAGAATCATCTAATTTTTATCTTATATATGAAGATGAAGATTTGTTGAAGCTCGAAGATAAGTCTTAGATACTTTAGAAGATGATCAATATACTTTTGATATTGATTTTTATCTTGATGAATACATTAAGGAATCCCTAGAAAAGTACCAAAGGCATACCATGACACTAAGACAAATAATCATGAAACAAGGAGAAGATATCAAGAGACTAAAGATAGATATAATGAATCAAGTAGAAGAAAAGAATAAGGCATATGATGAGCTTAGGAAAAGCCTTAAATTCAATGTTAATCTGAAGACCCAAATTGAGAAGTCAAAAAGGTTCATGAACAACTCAACAGTCTTCGATGAAATCTTGAATTGACAAATATCACTTAATGATAAATCAGGTCTTGGATACAATAAGGAAGTTGCACACTTTGAAGCTAGCACTTCTAAGAAGAATGAGGTAAGTCCTTCATTCTCAAAAGATAGATGCAAAGCTGCAAGTCAAGTACCTACACAAAGCAAGGAAACCTTTAGAAGAACAAAGCAAAGAAGACATCAAGAATCCATCCCTACACCTCAAAGAAAAATTAAGAAGAGAGACACCTTCAAGGTGGACACCAAAGAAAAGGTATGAAAATGTTTTTCATGGTCACTGTTTCTCATGTAATGAATATTGTCACAAATATTTGGATTGCAGACATTATTTAAGGAAATATGTTTGAAAGTTCCATCACACCCTAAGATGTTGGAGATGTAATCAAGTGGGACACATTGTTGCTCATTGTCACATCATGAGATGTTACAATTGCAGTGGGTTTGGCCATAAAGCTCAGGATTGTTGTAATTCAAGGAGACATTCAATGAGGAGTGATCATATAGCATGGCAAGAAGAGCTCATATAACTTGGAAGGAAGACAATGTTGAAAGGATGGAAGCTCAAAGTACAAGTACAGATAAATTAGAACACTCTCAAAAGTGGATGAAGAGGACTGAATAGCTAGACATGAATCAAGGATCAAGAAAGTGTCACTCTTTCTGAATCATATGTGGGAGAAGTCCCATACATATGCGAGGTGGCCTATAGAAAGGCCACATACATACACAAGTTGTCCATGGAACAATCCACGTACCTATGGAAAAATCCTCAAGAAGAGGAGTGTACAAATGAGTTACATCATGGTTTGATGGTATAACTCTATTTTACATGGTCTGACATGGTTTGTTGAAGGTTTTCATGATTATATCATTGCATGTGTGTTTGATGTATGTATGGTGATTACAAATGGTTGAGTTTTTAAGATTATCTATCTTGGATGCATGGTACAAAATTTATTGTGTGGAGTGATGCATTCCTGATAAGGTATATTGTTGGTTATGTTCTCAGTGATGTTATGGCACCTTCTCTATGAGAAATATCATGATGATGTGATATTATCTAGAGATATATCATTCATCTCTTGAGACACACTCTTAGTACATGTTTAGAGGTACTATTGGTTTCTTAGTACTTGATCTAGTGAATGGTTTTTGAGGCAAGTCGATCATGGTACATGGTTGGTACATATGTGAGATCCATTGATATATCTTATGATGTATTGTTAGAGGCATATTTTTTTTATGATTACAGTTGCATGAGACATCCTCCAGGACACGGACCTGAGAGAGAACCCATGAGTTGGGTGTGCCCATGAGATGTGTGTGTGGTTCCTATCTGAGATAGAACTGGAACATTATGCTAGCCTCCTCTGTGCAGAGACTTGAGATGATTCTCCTGTGTAACGCAGTGAGAAAGAAGATCCATTGAGTTGGATGTGCCTAAGGCTCAGCACAGGTGAACGTGTGGAAAATCCCATGAGTTGGGGGAATCGTCCTGAGACATAGATGAAACGATGTATTAGCCTCCTCTGAGTAGAGAGTTGAGATGATGGGATACTCTTGATGATTCTCCTATGTAAAACAGTGAGAAAGAAGGTCTGATGAGTTGGGCATGCATGTGGCTAAGCACATGTGAACGTGATCCTAGTGGTTGAACACTAGTGAGTGTGGTTCTCCTGTGAGATGCAGTGAGATAGAGATGTGGAGTTCCCTGTGGCTGAGCACATATGGATGTGCCCCTAGTGGCTAACTACTAGTGGGTGTATGATATCTCTTGTTATATTGTTCAAGAGTCAGACTTACCTATAACCCTATGTGTGATGTAAAGGGTACAGGTCGGCCCCACCATAAAGTGAAAGATAATTAATGTAAAAGATAATTAATATGGTAATTATTAATTATATTGTGAGTTATTGAGCTCATACCTATTGTGCCAATAGACACCATTGTTGATAGGTTCAGTCTAATATAAGTAAAGGTAAATTCTCCATTGAGGAATCATAGCATAAGTGTGAGTTTGGAAATTTCAGCAAGTACTTACTTCTTGGGAAAAGTCTGCACCTCTCTTGGTCGCTAGTCTTATAGGGTTTGTGAGAACCCTTTTGTGTACTAGTGTTTTATGGTGGTGGAGGTATTTCTCTTGAAGAATATAGAAAAGGATTGGTTGGGTTTTCTTCCCCTGTTGAGAAGGGTTTCTCAGGATACTTCTTGTGTATTTTTGCATGGCGTTTCTTCTTATGATCTTGGTTGTTGCAACATACTGTCTATGGTTTAAGTAAAATACTAAATATGGAATGATCTCCATTCTTAAGCATAGAGTATTGAAAAATCAACATGGTTTCAGAGCATAGGTATTGAAGAACCCATTGCACAAGCAATTTTCAGTCATCCTCCCTCTCCTGCAAAACTGTACGACCGTCCTAGGGTTTTTAGAAATTTCATACAGCCTACCTTTCTGAGAAGTTTTAGCACTTGTCACTTGGACATTGGGGCTAAAAAGAGAATAGGATTTTACGAATGCCTTTAGAGCACCTCCAACAAGATTCAGATTAGATTTCCATGCATTTTGACTTTTTGGCCCTAAGGTTTCTAGGGTTTCACTCATTTCTATAGAAATATCAGAATTAGAGTTTATTCAACTCTTTGAAGGAGCTTTTTAGCTCACTATTTTTCTCCTATATTTCAAAGGATTATTTTTGGCAGTCATAAGTCCAACAAAACCTAAAATTGCTAGCCTATCCTAGCCGTTAGGTTTTCTAATCTAGTTGACAAGGGTTTGTGAAGAATCTAAAATTATGATGAACAAAATCATTATGGAAGACAAGCTTGATGGATAAAGCAAACTCAGTTCTTGGAAGCCAAGAGTTCAAGGAGATGAAGAAATCAACATCTCATCACTCTCAGGTATGGTCCCTACCAATGATAATACTTGGTTAATTGAGAGTGGTTCCTCCAGGCACATGACCGGTTTTAGAGATCACCTAACAAATTTTGTTGAGAAAGCGACACATCTACATGTTGTCCTTGGAGATGGTGCCAGATATAATGTGAAAGGGGTTGGAACTTCTACCTTCCAACTAGATTCAGATATGCAGCTTCAACTAAAAGAAGTACTATATGTACCTGAATGAAGAGGAACTGTGTCTCCATTTCTTCCTTGGAAGACAGAGGCTACAAGGTCACCTTCTCAGAAAGAACAGTTCTTGCATGGCACAAAGATTCACATATAAATTTTGCCAAGGTAATTGGTGTCCGAGAAAAAATCATGTATGTATTAACTATCAGACAAGTCCAGGCCCTATCAACACTATCATCTTGAGTGAGCTATGGCATAGAATCATAGATGATTTTGGGAGCTAAATTTCGCAAATGGGCTAATTTTTCATGGTTTTCCCAAAAAACGATTCGTCAATTTCCATATTTTCTAAAAACAATTAGCCCAAATTCCATAGAATAAAATTATTTTTTCTTAAAAATCACCAAAAAATTATAGAAACTATACAGAATCCTTAGAAACTTGAATATTTTTATCAAACTATCACTAAAAATTTTACATTTTGCATATTAAGGACTAGTAAGATTAGCCCAGGTTTCTACATTTTAATATAAATTTTCATCCTTAAAATTATCCCTGCATAGAATACTTGCTCACATTCATTATAGATCTCTCCCAACTCTAGGGAAAATGGTAACAGGTCTTCCAGAAATACAGATTCAGCATAAAGGTGTTTGCAAAGGTTGTGCTCTTGGTAAGAATGTTAAAGGATCCTTCTTGAGCAGTGACAATAGATCCAAGGAAATATTGAACTTGATACATTCAGATGTGTGTGGGCCAATGACTGTTGCATCTCTGATTGGGTGCTTGTACTATATACTCTTCATAGATGATCACTCTCGAAAAACTTGGATTTACTTCCTAAAGAACAAGGATGGATTCCTTGCAAAATTTCAAGAATTCAAAGCTCGGGTTGAGAACCTGATCAGAAGAAATATCAAGGTACTAAGATCAGATAATGGAGGAGAATACACCTCCAAAGATTTCAGAAACTTTTGTATTGAAGCAGGGATAAAGAGGGAGTTCACAATTCCTTACAACCCTCAGCAAAACGGGGTTGCAGAGAGAAAAAATAGAACCATCATCGAGGAAACCAAATAAATGATACATGATCAGAGTCTACCTATGACTCTATGGGTAGAAGCATGCATGACAATAGTGTATGTTGAAAACATGAGTCCTCATCATATCTTGAAGAACATTACTCCAGAAGAAGCCTTCACCGGAGTGAAGCTTGAGATTGGACACTTCAGAAAATTTGGGTGTCTAGTATGTTTTCATGTACCCAAAGAGAAGAGATCCAACCTAGACCCTTCAGGGAGAAAGGGAACATTTGTAGCATACAGTGAATCCTCAAAGGAATATCGGATCTACATTCTTGGTCAAAGATAGATTGAAATAAGCAAAGATGTTACTTTTGAAGAAGAGATAGCCTTACAAAGATCAAGAGAATCTCAGACGAAAATTGATAGTGAGACAATGCCTTCTCCCCCTTCAGAAGCTCAGAGGGAGAAGACATTATTCCAGTTGATCCAGTTTCTCTAGTTTGGTGTGCCCAAAGGGGGAGAGATTATTCAAAGGAATATCAAAGGCATCCGGAGAGGGGGAGTAGATCCAAGGAGAGAACTACCCTTTTCCATTGACGTCAAAGGGGGAGAGATAGTTGCATTGATGTGGCAAGATGAACATTGATGAGGAGCGATGATCACAGAGGGAGCATGAGCATTTCCATGTCTAAGTGTTTCCATCAATGATTGGTGTTGACATCAATGTTGGTGTTGCCGGCAATGCCAAAGGGGGAGATTGTTGTACTATGTTGTCATTGATCTCAAAGGATTGATGTCAAAGGGTTGATGTCAAGTATTTTCATAGTGATGTGTTTGTATCATTGATATATTGATTATTGGTTATATGCTCATTGATGTAATTGTTGTCAAAGGGTTGAGGTCAAGTGGTGTCATAATGATGTGTTGATATCAAAGGGACTTGTATAATTGATGTTGTGTCATGATTGATAGGAAGAACAAAATGGATAAACTCCAAAGTGGTCCCCTTATGGTGAAATCCCTCACAGGAAGATGCTCTTGGATAAAGTTCTCAAAGTGGTCCCCTTATGGTGAAATCCCTCACGAGAATATGTTTTTTTAAGTCCAAATGGTTAGGTGGTTGAGTATCCTAGTAGTGTGGTTAGGGAACCCAAGTTTGATTGAGGAATAATGTAATAAATATTAGTGAATTTGTAGGAGAAACTATTCCAAATGGATAGTATATGTCATTATGTTTCCAGTGATATGTGGAACATCGCATAACTCTTCACGGTTAGAGATTTATGGCCATGTGAAGTTGGATAACCCTCATGAGTTATCTAGAATCCCCTAGAAGGTCAAAGAAGTCAAATTATTATAGAAGATCATAGAAGAAGTTGACTAGTCAAAGTGGTTAGTTATGGGTTAAGTGGTTGCAATAAGGAAATAATTAAAAATAAATTAGTTGCAACTAGAAGTGGAGAATTTACTATTTGTGCATAAAGTGGTTGTAAGTGGACAAAGTGTTTAGAAGTGGGTTAGCCCCAAGAGAAGGAAGTTGGGTAAGTGGAGGTCGAAGTATACCTATGACTCTATGGGCAGAAGCATGCATGATAGCAGTGTATGTTCAAAACAGGAGTCCTCATCAGATCTTGAAGAACATTGCTCCGAAAGAAGCCTTCACTGAAGTGAATCCTGATATTGGACACTTCTGAATATTTGGGTGTCCAGTATATTTGCATGTACCCAAAGAGAAGAGATCCAAGCTAGACCCTTCCGGGAGAAAGGGCACATTTGTAGGATATAGTGAATCCTCAAAGGCATATCAGATCTACATTCTTCGTCAAAGATAGATTGAAATAAGTAGAGATGTTACTTTTGAAGAAGAGATAGCATTCCAAAGATCCAGAGAATATTAGATGAAAATTGATAGTTAGACAATGCCTTCTCCCACTTCAGCAGTTCAGAGGGAGATAAACATTATTCCAGTTGATCTAGTTGATCTAGTTGTTCCATCCGATCCAGTTTCTCCAATTGACATGCCCAGAGATATTACAATGGGACATAAAATGCCTGCTTGGGCCCGACAAACTCTATAGAAAGTAGAGGGACATATAGCCCCTCAAGGGACAACCAGAGAGAGAAAGAGACCAAAGAGATTCTCAAGCTACCTTTCATCCATCTATCACATCATTGACTCTGAGCCTTCCTGTCATGTAGAAGCTTCAGGTGAACAAGTATGCCAAGATGCCATGATAGATGAATATCAGTCTATATTGAAAATTGATGTATGGGATATTGTTCCAAGACAAAAGGGAAAGTCTGCAGTGACTTCCAAATGGATTTATAAAATCAAGCATCCAGTTGGCGGAAGCATCGAAAAATACAAAGAGATATTTGTAGCCAGAGGGTTCTCGCAAGTAGAGGGATTTGACTATGATGAGACTTTTGATCCAGTGGCCCGATACACTTCCATCCGTTCTATCATTGCACTAGCTTCTTCCATGGGTTGTAAGCTACATCAGATGGATGTAAAGACACCCTTTCTCAATGGTGAAATTGAGGAAGAATTTTATATCGAGCAGTCAGAAGGATTCCTTATACACAACAAAAAATCTCATATGTGGAAGTCGAAGAAAGACCTGTAAGGACTAAAGCAAGCACCATGTTCTTGGTACGAGAAAATGGATGGATTCCTCATGAGTTTGGGCTTCAGCAAGAGTGTTGTCGATCCAAACCTATATTATCACATTGATGGTGACTGCTTGGTCTTGGTATTATATGTGGATGACCTTTTCCTCACCAATTCAAAGAGACTCATTGTTAAATGAAAGCAAGCATTGACTTCTAAATTTGAGATGAAGGATTTAGGCTTGATGCATTACTTCTTGGGACTAGAAGTATGGCAGGGGACAGATGAGATTTTCCTAAGTCAAGGAAAATATACTGTGGATATATTGAAAAAGTTTGGTATGACGGAATGCAAATCCATGCTTACACCAATGGTGATGGATTTGAAGAAGATGAGTGATGCTGATTCAAGAGATATTGATCCACACTTATACAGACAATTGATTGGATCACTAATATATTTGGTTAACACCAGACTAGATATATGTTATACAGTGAATGTTCTTAGCCAATTCATGATCCAACCGAGACAGATTCAATGGATAGTAGAAAAACATGTATTGATATACCTACGAGGAACAATTTCTTATGGCCTAAGATATGCCTCCATTGTAGACTTGAGCCTGCAAGGATATGCTGATGCAGATTGGGCATGGAGAGCAGTGGACCAGAAGAGCACCTTTGAATGTTGCTTTACTTTAGGGTCTAATGTTGCTTTACTTTAGGGTCTACCATGGTTTCCTAGTAGAGTAGGAAACAGAGCTCTGTGGCATTGAGTATCGCAGAGCAAAAATACATTGCAATGACTGTGGCAGTGCGTGAAGCAGTGTGACTTTGCAAACTTCTAATTGATTCATTCGATAATGAGACAGATCCTACTATTATTCATTGTGATAACCAGATCTGTGAGAAGCTCTCTGAGACATCGAGATAAAATATCACTATATCAAAGACATGGTGCAGAGGAACACAGTACATGTGCAGTATCTTCCTACCCATGATCAGATCGTAGATACCTTCACCAAACCTATTTCCAAGACGAAGTCCGGGTACTTTTGTGAGAGACTTGTCCTGGTGGAGAATTCCTCCCTAGCTAAGAGGGAGTGTTGATTATTACAATTGCGTGAGACATCCTCCAGGACACAGACCTGAGAGAGATCCCATGAGTTGGGCGTACCCATGAGATGGGTGTGTGGTTCCTATCTGAGACATAAATGGAATGTTATGTTAGCCTCCTCTATGTAGAGAGTTGAGATGATACTACAGATGATTCTCCTATGTAACGCAGTGAGAAAGAATATCTGTTGAGTTGGACGTTCATGTGGTTGAGCACATGTGAACATGTGGAAAATCCCATGAGTTGGGTGCATCGTCCTGAGACAGAGAGAAACAATGTATTATCCTCCTCTGAGAAGAGAGTTGAGATGACGTAATATTTCATATTATTCTCTTGTGTAGTGCAGTGAGAAAGAAGACCTGTTGAGTTGGGCATGCATGTGGCTGAGAACAGGTGAACATGATCCTAGTGGTTGAGCACTAGTGAGTGTGGTTCTCGTGTGAGACACAATGATATAGATATGTGGGCATCCATGTGGATGAGAAAAAAAGGATTTTCCCCTAGTGGATGAGCACTAGTGGGTGTGTGAGATCCCTTGCTATATTGTTCAAGAGTCAGACTTACATGTAACCCTATTTGTGATGTAAAGGGTATAGGTCAACCCCACCATAAAGTGAAAGATAATTAATATGGTAATTATTAGTTATATTGTGATTTATTGAGGTCTTCCCTGTTGTGACAATAGACACCATTGTTGATAGGTTTAGCCTAATATAAGTAAAGGTAAATTCCCCATTAAGGAATCATAACATAAGTGTGAGTTTGGAAATTTCAGCAAGTACTCACTTTCTGGGAAAAGAGCGCACCTCTCTCAGAAACTAGTATTTTAGGGTTTGTGAGCACCCTTTTGTGTGAAAGTATTTTATGGTGGTGGAGGTATTTCTATTGAAGAATATAGAAAAGTATTGGTTGGGTTTTCTTCCCTTGTTGAGAAGGGTTTCCCAAGATACTTCTTGTGTACTTCTGCATGGTGTTTCTTCTTGTGATCTTGGTTGCTACAACAAATTGTCTATCATTTAAGTAAATACTAAAAATGGAATGAACTTCATGCTTAAGACTATATTATTGAAAAATCAACATGGTTTAAAAGCATAGGTCTTGAAGAAACCAATGTACAAGCAATTTTCAGTCATCCTCTCTCTCATGCAAAACCGTACGACCCTCCTAGGGTTTCCAGAAATTCTGTATGGCCTACCTTTCTGAGAAGTTTCAACACTTCTCACTTGGAAATTGGGGTTATAAAGAGAATAGGAGTGTACGATCTCCTTCAGCACACCTCTAGCAAGCTTCAGATTTCATTTTTGAGAATTTTTACTTTTTGGCCCTAGGGTTTCTAGGGTTTCGCTTCTGCAGAAATATCAGAATTAGGGTTTTTGCAACTCTTTGAAGGAGATCTTCAACTTGACAGTGTTATCCTATATTTCAAAGTTTTATTGTTGGAATTCATAAGTCCAAAAAAACCTAAAAGTTCTAGCCTATCCTAGCCGTTGGGTTTTCTATCCCAGATGACAAGGGTTTGTGAAGAATCTAAAATTATGATGAACATAATCATTATGGAAGACACGCTTGATGGATCAAACAAACTCAGTTCTTGGAAGCCAAGACTTCAAGGAGAGGAATACATCAACATATCAACACTCTTAGGTATGGTCCCTACCAATGATAATACTCGGTTAATTGATAGTGGTGGCTCCAGGCATATGACCAGTTTTAGAGGTCACCTAACAAATTTTGTTGAGAAAGAGACACATCTACATGTTTTCCTTGGAGATGATGCCAGATATAATGTGAAAGGGGTTGGAAATTCTACCTTCCAACTAGATTCATATATGCAGCTTCAACTAAGATAAGTATTATATGTACCTGGAATGAAGAGGAACCTTGTCTCCATTTCTTCCTTGGAAGACAAAGGCTACAAGGTTACCTTCTTAGAAGGAAGAGTTCTTGCATGGCACAAAGGTTCACATATAAATTAGACCAAGGTAATTGGTGTCCGAGGAAAAAGATTGTACAGATTAATTATCAGACCAGTCCAGGCCTTATCAACACTATCATCTTGAGTGAGCTATGGCATAGAAGACTTGCTCACATTCATTATAGAGCTCTCCCAGCTCTAGGGAAAATGGTAACAAGTCTTCCAGAGGTACAAATTCAACATAAAGGTGTTTGCAAAGGTTTTTCTCTTGGAAAGAATGTGAAAGGATCCTTCTTGAGATGTGAAAATAGATCCAAGGAAATCTTGGACTTGATACATTCAGATGTGTGTGGGCCAATGATTGTTTCATCTCTGAATGGGTACTTTTACTATGTACTCTTCATAGATGATCACTCTCGAAAAACCTGGATTTAATTCGTGAAGAACAAAAATGGAGTCCTTGCAAAATTTCAAGAATTCAAAGCTCAGGTTGAGAACCAGACCGGAAGAAAGATCAAGGTACTAAAATCAAATAATGGAGGAGAATACACCTCCAAATATTTCAACAACTTTTGTATTGAAGCAGGGATCAAGAGGGAGTTCATAGTTCCTTACAACCCTCAGCAAAATAGGGTTGCAGAGAGGAAAAAAATAACTATCATCAAGGCAACCAAAGTAATGATACATGATCAGAGTCTACATTTGACTCTATGGGAAGAAGCATGCATGACAATGTTGTATGTTCAAAACAATATTCCTCATCAGATCTTGAAGAAAATTACTCCAGAAGAATCCTTCAATAGAGTGAAGCCTGATATTGGACACTTTAGA
>SNQJ01S0001236.1:28119-51522 GCA_010110895.2 Picea sitchensis
AAATTAAGTTGGGTTCCCAAGGCCTCTTGGAAACTCGTCCAAAATCGTCCAGTAAACACCGATCCTCGATCGGATATAATCTTCTGAGGCAAGCCATTCAGCCTCACAATCTCACTGAATAAAGTGAGCACTCTTCATCAGAGTGTCTATCACCACAAAAATCGAGTCGTGTCTCCTTGCCATCAGGGGCAATCCAACAATAAAATCCATCGAAATGACTTCCCATTTCGATTTCGGAATGGCATGTGGTTGAAGTAATCCTGCCCGGTTTCTATGTCTAGCCTTTACCTGCTGACACTTGGGACATATAGCCACAAAGTTGACTATGTCGGCCTTCATTCCTTTCCAGAAGAGCAAGGGCTTAAGGTCTGCCCTCATCTTCGTAACTCCCGGGTGAGACATATAAACTGCTCTATGAGCCTCGCTTAGGATCAACATCCTCAACTCGTCATTTGGCGATACATAAATCCGACCTCTAAACCTCAATAAACCATCGCTATCAAAAGAATATCCCTCAAATCGTGGTACCATCATGGTGTTTTGGTCCGATAAAATCCTCGACTTCATTGTACCAGTCATCGTCACGCTGTAAAGTGAGAATCAGTCATCGTCACGTTGTAAAGTGAGAATCTCTCACGTAGATCTGGTTGAAGAGGCAACACCAAAAAAAAATAAAACATGTGGCTCTCCGACTCAAGGCATCTACTCGGTTCATTGTTCCCTATAAGTAAGAAATCTTGAAGTCGTACTCTATAATTCCGACTAACGCTGTTGTCATGTCTGTGGTCGTTTTATGTGGAAATGGGTTGTAATCCGCAATGATCAGTCCCATTTCTCAAATTTCGTCCAACTAGGTAGTGTCTCCATACCTGGCAATAAACGATGGCAAATAATTCCAAATCATGTGTCGTATAGTTCTCATGTCTCTTAGCCTCGAATGTAAGAAATCACTCATCCGCCCTGCATCAAGACTCTGCCTAAACCTTCCTTTGGATGTGTCAGTGCATACCAAGAAGTCAACGTCCATGTCAAGGACCATTAGTATCAATGTTGTCATCAACCTTTAAGCTCCAAACGCCTCACGACTTCCATTCACCAAACTCCTTTGTTTTCCTCTATCTTGATCCTTTCAAGGATTCCTTTTCAAAGTGTTTCTCCTCGTTTCCGAGGGATTCCCCAGCTTCGGTGCCGCATGCAGGGAGGGGATCTCCTTTTTCCTTGACTTAGTGACTTTTTAGAAAGCTTTATCTCTCTCTTTTAGAGATCCTTTGCTAAGGACCCATTTTAATGGCTATATTCCATAAGTAACCATTGTGATTTGAAGGGAAGTCACTCCAACCAAAATTTTCCTCGCATACGGGGTCTAAATTGTTGAGTCTCAAGGCCTTTTAAATCCGTATGGCCAGCCTTTCTGGCTGGGTCTACTTCCACACATAAAGCATAAACATTCCAACCACCACAACAAAAGTAAATGTTTTGTTTTGTTTTTGAAGCGTAAAAGGCAGGAAGAAACAACCCCTCGACCTTATGTCACCACTCGAACCAACAAGAATCAAGTGAGGAGAACACAATCAAGACGCCCCGACACATCATAGCTGGATACCATCTTTGACACAAGCAACTAGCAAAATTGTAGCGAAAAGGGGACTCTGTGGGTTAGGGTATGTACATCAATAATGTAAATGAAGAACCCGACAGAGTCATAAGAGGAACTGCGGTTCTTTAAATGTACTCGACTATCGATATGGCCTGAGTGTGTCGCTAGAGTATAATCGTGTCTTTTAAATGTTTCGAGACTTGATAATGATGATCGATTCCTTTCCAATGATTTCTTGAGCATATACACACAAATTTCTGTTACCAGAGGTGTCTATATCCAGCTCGACACAAACAGATTTCATTTAAAATACCACTGTAAGCAAATCAGGGATAATCATGACCTCTATGGGAGACGAAAGTCAGGAGGACTCTAATAATCACCCACTCCTATTGAGAGGACTGAAGATCAATCAGATCAAAGATCCATTAATTCATTATCAATTCATGGGGATTTATACTTCTCCTGGAGGGCGCTTACTAATAATTTTAACCTCTAACATTTTGTTATAAGGTCGGGTGAGGCACTCTATTTCAGTGGGACAAGTGTAGAAGCACAAGCGATTATGCTTTTTTCTCATAGACGCCATAATTCGCGTAATGATATCATACTCCTATAGAAACTTGAATGTTTATAACATCCATAATAACTTGCTCCATCCCGCCAATTCTACCTTGTTAATTAGATAACTCTTTACAAAATAAAAGCAAAGTATTTAAAATATCAAATGTAAGTATTCCATTTAACAATATTGACATCACAATTTGACATCATCCTAAACACTCAAATTAGGCCAATAATAATATCAAGTGATCTAAACATTATTACCATATTCATTTAACAATTTTTAACCTCGCAACTAAAGCATCTCCATTAACATTTCAATTTGAACAAATACCTCAACATTGTGATTCAACCCACATTAATCATTTATAATATTCATATTGCCATTAAACGAATTAATAATAACATCACTACTAATATGAACATGGCAATTAAACAACTACTTAACCTTGCAATTCAACTATCATTAACCCTCCCTATAAATAATATTAATATTGCCACAAACAATGCTAAAACCATACCACACGCGCATTCCCAAACTTAAATATCCCAGAATTATAATGAATACCGCAATTAAAACAACATTGTAGTTGCACTTCAACTAGTAAGCCACTTCAGAGTTTAGCCAATATTAATATTTTAATACTGTAACTTCAATAATGTTGAATATCAATATCCAACACATCATCTGTCTCCTCAACCTAGACTCCATAATAAAATTCCATGCATGCCATGTTAAAACTAATAAATTAATATTAACTATACTAATTATCAAGTATGATCATTGCACTTTAACAAATATTGAATATCTCGATTCCACATCACATCAACATAGCAAATAACTTTATAGTTTCCTTGTGCTGTTCACGACAATAACACTACTTAATGTTCACTGCTTTAAATACCACTCACGTAACAAATTGATTAACAATGAAATGAATGTCATTACCTTTACATTCTTAACCTAATCGGAGCGTTCCCTTTTCATTTCAATTAATTAAGTTATTATTACCACCGATAGGGTTCCATTGACTTAAATTTGATATCCAACCAACTAGCCATAAATATGGATAGGCTTAGAACCATTTTTAATTTAGAACGCTCCCTTATACAAGAAGAAATGAATAATAAGGCGCTTAGGAACATGAACAGGATTAATGTAAGGCAATTAATAGGCTTTTCTCTTTAAATAAAATAATCAACGGCATTCCTACTGCCTTACTGCCAGGTGGAAAGGTGATCACGAAGGTCAAGACTCAAGCGTAATTTCCTACAGCCAAAAGGCCGACATTTCATCTACCGATCAGCTGACCAATAAAAAAAAATTTATACGACCGGCTACCAAATTTTAAACTCTGTCATTTTAACAAAGACTGACTGGCCAAATTTCTTCCATAAAGACTTCCGGCTAGAAATAATGGGAATAAGGTGAGGTTGACATTCCGCTTATAGCTAGATCACATGTACCGAGAGTCCAGAAGGGGCTCAAAATGTATCATCTGAATTTATTAACTCCCATTTGTAATGCGATGGCCACTAGCATGTTGGTCTCCTTTGTTCCTCGGCTTCAAGAATAGTAGATCGGTGAATACACGTATGTGTAAAATGAATAACACCCAAGGAGCTACACGCTTACCTTAATTTGATAAGGAGTGGATAGCCTTATTTCATTTTCAATACAAAATTTCCATGGAAGTAATGTCCATGTTCCAATCTACTCATTATCATAAATTAAAGAAATGGTTACAACGAAAAATAAACATATTGAATTTTTGTTAAATATATTTCATCCGGGAAATTTTTTGCATAACCGTAATCGCACCTCAGAAAGCAAACTCGTGGATACAAAGTAATGGAGACATGATTGAGACCACAATTTTTGGGACAGACCAAAATCTATTCTCTTCCCAGGGTTTCTAATTAATAATGTAACTAGCATTGGACACAGCCAGAATGCCTGAAAAACATAAATAGATATGATTCCACCATTTACTAAAGCTCCACAACCCTAACCCTAACATTCTCCCTTGAAATTAATTAGTTTCTAGAACAAGCAATTCGGCATTGCAAACGGATTAAGGAAGGACAAAATTTAACAGATACAACCATCGATTGGGGATAAACCATTGTGGATATTCAAAACAACTCCTCCGTTGGTATTCTTCAAATAATCCATACTCTCACCATGGTAACCGTTGGAAAACAAAAACATGGGCATCCTTCCCATATTTGCAGAGAAACGTAAGAATTGAAAAGTAATGCCATCACATTATCTAATAAACAAACACAACACCGAGGCACATCCAAGGCGTAAAGGAAATGGATGGTGAAAAAAAAACCACAGGGACATAATAATTGATGGTGTAAGTAAGAGGGTTCTCAAAAAAAAAATTAAGCGCATCCAACAACAAGACGTTGACCAGGGTATTATTTTCACAATAAAAATACGCCCTCTGCAAATGAATATTAAAAACGAAGAACAACCCACATGCAAGGACGACAGTGTAATGCAATTTAAATGTAAGCCAAAAACGAAAAGTGCATAATAAAATAAATGAGAACCGCTAGTCAGGACATTCTTTTAGAAACAAATCTAAGGCCCACCATGACTAAATGCCCACAGAGAATCAAGTAACACTTCGAAATATGGAACTCTGGTCCTCTATAAGGAAACGCTTCCATACCCAAAAAATGCATCTCCATGCACCTGCTAACCAAATACTTGATCAGAACTGAGTCACATAAAACAGAGAACGAATACCTTACGCCCCATACACAGACTTCATTCTTAAAATTCTAAAACTGTACAAGATATATGAGGGGAGGAAAAAGGGAATACTCCCTAACTCCAAACAATATAACAGAACCCTAAACCGAATCATATAAAATGAGAAACTCTATAGTTTAAGGACGAGAAAGGGAAATTTTACATCCATACCATCATAATCTCTAGTGAATCCCTACCATGCATTCACTTACCTGGCTCAGGAATGTGATAATAAACCTTACCTATGCCAATGAAAGCCAGAGAACTCTAAGTCATGTGGGTCGAATCTTCGCCTGAGTACCATATGTAACTAATTTCCCATCTACAAATGCATACAAACTTCAACAAACTATATTCTCATGCACAAAACTAATAATTCTAACATTTCACAACAACTCACACAGATCCTTAAACGAAATTTGCCGAATATACGAATGCCATAATAATTCCACAATTTCAACATTAATAACATTAAATTACCGAAAGTAAAAATGCATTATACTTCACCAGCTAAAATCATACCGTTGCCCTGCCCGCTTCGGAGATGCCTTCTCATTGCAGGCTTCCTCGCTCTCATATTGGCTGGCTTTGTCACACTGTAAAGAGCTCAATGTACTCCTCCCAGCCTAAAAGCTAGGGTATCACTTCTTAGCCTCTGAGCCGCAGCAAAATACACAAGAACTGTAGATAGATTCATGCCTCTTCCACTTCCAGCTACTACTCCAAACACAAATGAGATACACCTCCAACTCCCTCACAAGCAACCACACACACCAGTAGCTTAACGTTATTTAACTGTTTCCTCCCCTTTCTTCCTTCCTTTCCTCCTTTTTTTTTTTTTTTTTTTTTTTTTTTTTTTTTTTTTTTTTTAATTAATTTTTAATGACTAAATCTCTAATAAATTACTGGCCCATGTCACATGCCTCGGTTCTCCAAATTAATTCTTTAATTCATTAAAAGACTCTCACTCCCCCAAAATCTTCCTCCTTAAATTTCTCTTTAAATTACTTCTTAATCACTCCTAAATTTCTCCTTAATTATTTCCTTAATCACCTCTTAAATTTCTCCTTAATTTACTCCCAATCACTCCCTAAATTCTCCCACTTCAAATTCCCTTAGTTTTAGTCCTTTATCTCTCATTATTTTAAATCTCTTGTTATTTTTATTTTGAACCCAAAAGATAAATGGTTTTTAATCTTTCCTATATTCAAATTTATAGTTACATTTTAATAAATTTTATTTCTTTCCATTTTAAAGTTTCATGTATTCTAATCTTCTAATTTAATTCCCCATTTCTTTAATTTCTTACTTTTAGGAAGACTTTAATTTACACCTAGAGGGATTTTAGCCACTCTAGGTTTATTTTTGTAGAATCTTCTTAGGGCTTGTCAAACTTAAACCTTAGATGTTTTAATTTAGGTTTTGATCGAACAGATGACAATTTCTAATTAGGGGAGTCAGTTTCTTAAGAATTTATCGGGCGTTTAGGTCTTAGGGTCATATAAGTTGTCTTATCATCATCATCCATGCAACATGCCCTTCAAGCACACTGCGTGCTCCAAGGTGCCACTTCATTTCTCATTTGTTTCCGTTGCGTTGACGTTCCTTCAGATGCACCACTGTCTTAAGGGCGCATCACGGGATTTGTATTTTCCATAATGCGTTCTGTGATGCACCACATGCTCCAAGGTGCCACTGACTTTGACGGATTAGACCTATAACCTCTGAGTCAACATCTGGCCAGTGGAATCCTAGGAGACTATAATGGCGGACAAGGCCCCTCACTTATTGTGTACTTTAGAATTTACATGCTGAAGTACTGCACAGTCATTTCAATATCGTGGATCCTCGAATTCAGGGTAATTGCACCATAGTTCAATTGTGGATGATCATGCTGCTAGCCTCATTTCTCACGTATATCGTGGATCTCGTGAACTAGGTAATCGTTAATCTACCATTCATGCCATGACGGGAGTGCTAATAGGATGTAAGGTGGCCATCGGCCACACCTCTCCTCAATCTCCTGAACTCCTTCGTAGTGGCCCTTTACCCAGCCCCATCTTCATCGCCAGCCCGCATCATCAACTGGTCATGTCAGATCATGTCAACATATCATGAAATCAATCATCAAAGTTCAATATCATCAGAATGAAAATAACCTAAATAGCTCCACTTCTAATTCAACTGGAGTCCAAGGAGCTCCGTAATCGATGCCTCTCAGATCCTCATATATCCGAACTCCTTCACACTCAATGAACCGTGAGTCAATAGCACCAGATATAGTAATAGTAAACATCTTGTCAACAATCATGACGATCATCATCAAGGTTAAGTGGTTCATCATCATAAAAATCCAGATCACTTGCGAGCAAGTGTCCTCAAAGAATAATTTTTGTCAGTGCGCCAGAGCGGGATGTTACATTGCAGTAGTTGCAGGTGTTGGCTTTACATTCTGATTCCGAAGTACATGGGTGAAGGAGTCTTGAAGGATTGTTCCTTTTTGAAGACATTTTCATACATATACATTTGATACTTTTGAAGGGAAAACATTTCTTTTGTGGGGAGGCATGACCAAGATCGATGTCCACACATGGAAGGGACTTTACTTTGTTCACCAAGTTGATTTGAAGTTGGCGACAAAGTGGTGAAAATGGTGAATTTATGCATTTATGAGTTTTATTTTTTCATGCACTTTATTAATGCTTTGTGAGAAAAAGGTCCCATGCATTTATTTTTATGGTTTTATGAGATTTTCATGCATTTAATTATCCTTTATGAGATTTGGAAAAACTCATACGTTATTATTTCACTTTTGATGTAAAATGATTAATACTTGTGACGGAAATTAGACTCATGTATTCATCATTAAATTATAATTTTGGAAATTGGTTTTTATGTGAGAAACCATCTCACACCAATTTTCCATTATTCTCAATTATAGGTTGAGAGAATCAAGGACATGGATGGAGAGTCTTTGGGTGGTTTTGAGACTTTTCCCATTATGTGCTTGAAGATAGTTTGAGATCCTACATTCATGGATCTTTACTTTCCTCTTTTGTAATTAGATCCTATTATTGTGGATCCAGGAATTAATGCTCTTTTCTAATAGAGAGTGAGGAAAAACTATATAATTCCTTATGTGAGCCCTATGTAAAGGGGGGAGAGTATGGAGAAGAGTAATGGAGATGTAATGAGTGGATTTAGAGAGCCATAGTTCTACTACTCCTAAGCATTGAGAGACTTATTCATGTAAGGAATTGTTCTTCTTGATGTATGGAGAGATATGAGTGTGAGTAGTCTTCTTGAATCCTCATTGAAGGAGAAGGAATATCTTATGTAATCACTTATGAGAAGGTACCATCATCTTTTGAAGAAGGAATGAAAGTGATTTGTATTCCAATTGAAGCGGGTCTGAAGACGTAGCCCAGGAGGGGTGAACTCTGTTACCAACATTGGTTGCCTCTATCTTGTCTTTTCATGTGTTTTATTCCATTTGAGTTCATGTATGTTATGTATTCTTGTTTAAAAGAATGGTTAATCATGGATTCATATGCCTTTTAATTCTTATGCAAATACTTTGTCGGAAAAACAATTCTCAATTGAAAACTTGTGTAGAGTAAGTACTCCCTCGTTTTCAGATCACTGGAAGAGGTAGCAAGTTGAGGGTCCAATAAATCCACGCCTCTTGAGATTTTCCCAAGTTAAGATGCGATTCTAAACCAAAATCCAAAGAAAGGTGGAAAATTTTAGCCAAAGTTTTGTTTTCCAGATGATGTGCCAAATATGCTCTTTAAGTTGATTGTGAAAATTTTCCTAGAGATGGTAGGATTATTTGATTGTGAATGGTCCCAAGGGGGTATACCCCCAACCAATAATGTCCATATCTTCACTAATGTGGATATTTATTTTCCCCACTGTTGATTTCCAGGGTTGCAAGTCGAAATCTTCTTGAAGGTTGAGATCTTGTGGAAGCAATTTCTAGCTACGCCAAGGGTGGTGGTGAGAGACATTAAGACAAAGGTAGACAACTTTGAGATGCTCCAGTCTTGATATGGGCATAAATGGTCCATTGTTTGCAACAGAGGGAGTTGCTTCTAGGAATCAGTCCAGAACCTGACATTGTGGCCATTTCACACTTCCAAAAATGCATGAGTTTGGATGAGTGGGTGGTTTCACCAAGATTCATTCCAAATATTGGATCCTTGGATCTGATCATCAAGTTTAATGATATGCTCTTGCAGAGGTTGGGAGGTATATTTATTCCTGTAGATTCATGCCCAAATTTCCAACAGGTACTTGAGCCAGTGCCACCAGATTTTCACTCCCATGATATTGTTGATCTTTCCTGGGTCTCAAAGACCCAGTCCTCGCAAGGATTTTGGCTTGCAATTTTTTCCCAACTAACTGATCCAGAATTAGATCCAAGAGGCTTCGCATGCCCAAAAAAGGCTAAAAAATCAAAGATTTTGGAATCGGATGAAACCAATTCCATTGCGACTGGCTCGTCGCACTGATTCCGACCATATATTTACTTTCTCAAAAGGATGTTGTATGCGAAAGTTATTGCACTCTGACTTCTTTACCAAACAACTAAAAAGTCACCAGTCAAACTGGAAAAAAGTCAATTTTGATGTCATCATCACATCACCAAGATGACATCAACATAGTGACATGTGGCATCACGGTAGCAGGGTGACTGGACGGTGACAGGGACCAATAGCATGTTGACACATGGCATCAGAGGACAACAAATGGTGGGGTGCCACATAGCCCAGACATGGGCTACCACATGGCACCCATTGGTTGGACATTAGGTTCATTGCAAAATTTATTATGGAGTAGCAGGGATCGAACCAGTGACCTCTCCCAAAAAGATAAGCGCTTTCACAAAGGCCCCAATTGCCAACGCGCCACAATGGTTCTTATGTATATGTAGCCCACTATGACTTTAATTAAAGTGTAATGTAATGTATGTGGGGGCGAAAGGGGCTGGAGCTAAGCCCCAGCCTGTGGAATTACCCAACACGTGACCATAAGGTAAAGGGTTGGGCACTCCACTTCATGTGCTACCAGATAGGACTAGATCACTTACAGAGCGCCCCAAGACCAGGAGCCAACACCTCTGGAGGGCCAATGCACAAACCAAAGGGTTGGCGCTTGGCCATATGGAAAAACATGACCCAATGCTTGTGCGTGCACCCAACCCCTTTGGGCTACTCTGTGTATTTTTGAAATTTTGTTACAGAGGTGGTTTTTAGCTATACATATTGTGTTTTTATTGATTTTCAGGCCTGTTAATGGAGATTTTGGCCATTATTGGGAGATATTGGGCTCTTTTTGAGCCCAGTTTTTGAGAGAAAATTGGGGGAGGATAAACAACTTAAGATCTATAAAAACCAAGTTTGTTTGAGGTCATGAGGGACAATCAGATCAGATTTATGTTGAAGGAAAACCAAGCCAAAGCCATTTTTATACAGGGAAGTTGTTGAGGAGGAGACACTTGCAGGCCATTTCTGGGAGCTCCACTCAGTCTTTTTCAGTGCCTTCAGTTGTGTTAGATTTCTGAGGTTGAGTAGAACATAGTGAAACCTGTATGAGATCCATTTGATGTACGTTTTCTGTACTTTTCAAGAATTTAAGAATTAATAAAGAAGCCTCCCCCACGGAGACAAAGGCCTGGAGACGTAGGCAATTTGGTGTCGAACTTTGTTATCACTTCTCTTGTTATGGTTTTATGTTCTTCATTATTATGTTCAGATATGTATATTGCCTTATGGATGCTATGTTTCTTCATTAAATTCATCCTCTTTCATTCAGCTTCATAAATGGTTAATTAGCACATGCAAGTAATAACTCAACCACAGTCATTAAAACATATTTTTTGGATCAAATGGTATCAGAGTGAGTTGACATTTGAGATTTGAGTTTTGCATGTTAACCAAGGAAAGGATACAGCATGGTGAATGCGAGCTTGTTGCAGATAATCCATTAATTAGATTGAGAAAGAGAGCTTCTCACAGCGAGAAGATGGCATCGGAAGAGGGACTTTCTCTTGATGAGAAAGAGTTTCAAAAAACTTTCCATGCTATGTCGGAGATGGTGAAATTTTTGTACGAGGATTTCTTGGAATGAAAGAGACCAATTCTTGGCAAATCTTCAAAGGGAGATAGTGAAGAGGAAGAGTATCATCCTGAGATTCCTCCTTCACCTCCTGAGATTCCTCCTCCTTCTTCTCCGTGTTCGTCAAGTTCAAGTTCTAAAAGAAATGAAAAGAAACATGTTCATAAACATAAGAATGAGATGTAATTATTAAAACTTGATGTTAAATTTGAATTACCCATATATGATGGTGAAGCTAATGCAGAGAGACTTAACAATTGGGTCAGGAAGATGGAGGTTTACTGCAATGTGCAACAGATCAAGAATGAGGCCACAAAAATCAAGTTGGCATCTTTGATACTTGCAGGTACAACTCTCATCTGGTGGAAAAGCAAGTTGCAAAATGGAACACAACAAGTGGGTAATGTATTTCCATCATGACAAAGTTTCATTTGTGCACTTGGGAAACAATTATATCCTCTGGGTTATAAAGAAAAAGCATTAATTGAATGACAATCTTTAAAA
The DNA here is from genome assembly GCA_010110895.2 of Picea sitchensis. NCBI lineage: Eukaryota > Viridiplantae > Streptophyta > Pinopsida > Pinales > Pinaceae > Picea > Picea sitchensis. The sequence continues at coordinate 39,672 of SNQJ01S0001236.1, forward strand.
CTAAGAAAATGAAAAATAGTGCAAGAGTATATAGATGGATTTTGAAAAATGGCATTGATGTTAGATATCCCTTTACATATACATGAAACTCTTATGAAGTATATAGGATGTTTACTTACACATATGAGAAATACTGCATTCATGTTTGAACCCACTAACCTTGATGAGGTTTTTGTTCAAGCTACATATAATGAAGCAGGGAAAGCAGGTGTATTAGGGGAATCTTCTTAAAGGAAAGAGGAAAAAAGGAAGTGGATAGGAAAAAAGACAAATGCAATGGCGAGAAAGGATGAGAAACCCTCTTGCAATCATTACAAGAAAGAGGGGCATGATGAGGACATATGTTGGCAGTTGCATCCCGAGAAGAGGCCAAAGTGGTTCAAGGAAAATAAGGGAAGGCAAATAGTGGTATCGAAAACAAGACCCACAGACTTGGGATCGTATTCGGGTGACGAATCTAAGGTCTCATTGGTTGGTATGACAGGTAAAATTGGTGAAGGAATTGATTGTAGAAGTAACTTGTTTCATATAAGGACCATCATGAGACACACTAAGATAGACACATTAATCAACAATGGATCTCAAGCTAATCTAATCTTATAAGAATTGGTTAATAAATTGAGGTTAAAAACACAAGTACATCATAAGAATTACACGCTTAAATGGATAAGCAATCATCATCAAATGCACATAACAAAATAGTGCACAATAAAATTTGCAATTTCATCTAAGTATGTGGACGAGGTAACATGTGATGTAGTTTCATTAAGTGAATGTGGAATGGTCTTAGGTAGTCCATACTTATATGATCGTAAGGCAATCTTATACATCACAAAGAATCAATATCAATTAACCAAAGCAGGTCAAGATTATGTGGTTCATGCTCATCATGTTAAGGAAAATAAAACACTTCAAACAATGGAACAATTAAACAAGGCAGTTCAAGCAAGCAACAAACCAATAATTTTTTCAAATTAAGTAATCGATCTTAAGCAAGAACATGAAATGATTGTTGAATGGAAAATCAATCAGAGGATGCTTCAAGATAAGCTCATGCCGTGCAAATATTACAAGTATATCATATCATTTGCAGACGTCGTTTTCATGCTATCATTAGTAATGTTGTCTACATGGATGATAGTGGCTTTAGTAAGATGTAACAGGGTTCAAATGGCTAACAATATGTTGTCAGTTGTCATGATTGTGTTACAACTGGTCTTGATGAGACAGGTGCACATGACAGAGTTCAGAGACAGAGGACAAGTTAGGTGGCCTATCCCGAGTTTCTGGACTGGTCAGTAATCTTTTGGGGACCAAAAGGTCCTTTAGTGGGGAGGTGTGATCTAGAATCGGATCCAGGAGGCTTCCCAGGTCTAGAAAAGGCTCAAAAATGAAAGTTCTCTGAATCATATGAAACCAATTCCATTGCAACTAGCTCGTCGCGTTGATTTCGACCATATATTTACTTTCTCAAACGGATGTTGTATGCGAAAGTTATCGCACTCTGACCACTTTCCCAAACAACTAAAAAGTCAACAGTCAAACTGGCAAAAATTCAATGCTAATGTAAGTATGACATCACCAAGATGACATCAACATATTGACATGTGGCAACACAATAGAAGGGTTGCTGGATAGTGACATGGGCCAATATCATGTTGAAACGTGGCATCAGAGGACAACAAATGGTGGGGTACCACGTGGCCTAGACATGGGCTGCCACATGGCACCCATTGGTTGGACATTAGGTTCATTACAAAAGTTATTGTGGATTAGCAGGAATCGAACCAGTGACCTCTCCCAACAAGCTAAGCGCTTTCACAAAGGCCCCAATTTCCAACGCGTCACAATGGTTCTTATGTATATGTAGCCCACTATGATTTTAATTAAAGTGTAATGTAATGTATGTGGGGGTGGAAGGGGTTGGGGCTAAGCCCCAACCCATGGAATTACCAAAGCCCCAGCCCGCAGAATTACCAAACACACAACCATAAGGTAAAGGGTTGGGATCTCTAATTCATGCGTTAGGATATAGGACTATATTATATGCAGAGTGCCCCAAGACCAAGAGCCAACACCTCTAGAGGGCTAGCGCACAGCCCAAAGGGATGGCGCTTAGCGATATGGAAGAACATGACCCTATGCTTGTGCGTGCACCCAACCCCTTTGTGATACCCTATGTATTTTTGAAATTTTGTTACATGGGTGGGTTTTTAAATATACAGATTGGATTTTTATTGATTTTTAGGCCTGTTAATGGAGATTTTGGCCATTATTGGGAGATATTGGGCTCTTTTTGAGCCCAGATTTTGGGTGGAAGTTGGGGAAGGATAACCAACTTTAGATCTATAAAATCCACGTCTATTTGAGGCCATGAGGGACATTCATATCAGAGTTATGTTGAAGCAAATCCACGCCAAATCCATTTTTATACAGGGAAGTTGTTGAGGAGGAGACGCTTGCGGGCCATTTCTGGGAGCTACACTTAGTCTTTTCCAGTGCCATCAGTTGTGTTGGATTTTTGAGGTCGAGTGGAACACAGTGAGACATGTATGAGATCCATTTGATTTACTTTTTCTATACTTTTAAATCATCGAATAACTATTAAAGGAGCCCCCCCCACTGATACAAAGGCCCAAAGATGTAAGCAATTTGGTGTCGAACTCTGTTATCACTTCTCTTGTTATGGTTTTTTGTTCTTCATGCTTATGTTTAGATATTTATATTGTCTTACAGCTGCTATGTTTCTTCATTAAATTCATCCTCTTTCATTGAGCTTCATAAATGGTTAATTAACACATGCAATTAATAACTCAACCATAGTTATTAAAAGATCTTTTTCATATCACTAACAAGGGCCCATTTCTTCCCCTATTTGTGACCATGCTAGAGAAAATTCTACTAAAATTTTTTGTTGACTTTTATGCCTTTTTGTGGCATTGCTAGAGCTAAGAACATATAATCCCAAATAACTTGAATCACTTCATTTAAGAGGATGAGACTAGCAGAGAGATTAAGAGATCGAAAGTTCCAAAAACTTAGTCGTTTGGAAATTGAGGGAATAAGGGAGTCCTAGGAGATATTTCATGCAACCAAGTATGAAAGGGGCAAGCCCAAGTAGTTGGACATAAGGGATCTTCTTGGTATGCATAAGAGGCCTGAGATGTGCTACTAGACCATGGGAGGAGTGTTGAAGAATAAGATCTGGGATTTTTCCAACTTAAAACTAGTGCCAGAGGCTTCACTAAAGTCGGTGAGAATGGATTGGAGTTTAATGGCTTCCACAACTATGGGGGTGTTCATAAGATTCGTATCATCAACAAACTAGAAATGGGAGGATGGAAGTTGAAGTCCATTGATAGGGAGCCCTTGAAGGGAACCATTCAACATTGAGGTTGATATGTATGGCCTTAAACCTTTTTCCATCATTACAAAGAGGAAGGGGGATAGTGGATCTCGTTGATGAATACCTAGAGAAGGGGAAAAAGGTCAGGAGGGGATTCCATTGACTAAGACTCAGAAGAAGGTTGAGGAGGTGATATTCGTGATCCAAGATGTCCAATATTCACTGAACCCAAAAGCCGAAACAAGAGAATGCATGTATTGGAAACTGAGTCCATCAAAACCTTTACAGAGGTCGAGCTTAGTGATCATACCCGAGGTGCATGTGGTATTTAGCGAGTGAATCAACTCATGAACCAAGATGGCACTATCCATGATTTTGTGCCGTTCCACATACCCAGATTGTTCCTTTGAGATGATTAAAGGAAGGATGGTCTTGAGTTGGAGAACAATTACCTTGGTAATGATCTTGTATATGACATTGCAAAGTGCTATAAGTCTAAACTACTTCTAGTTGGTGACTCGTTCCTATTTTGGGATGAGTGTGAGAAAAGTGGCATTAAGGGTTGAGAGAACCTATCTTGAAGTGAGAAATTCCTCCACAATTTTCCAAACCTATTCTCGTATCATTGACCAAAACTGGTGGAAGAAATTTGTGGTGAAGCCATCTGGCCCAGGGGCTTTGCTAAAGGGAATTTCCTTGAATTTCTGATCTACTTCCACCTGTGTGATCAGTATCATTAAAGCTTGATTTTGCTCCAGAGTGATTAGGGTTGGAACATTTTGGGTTACCCGATTTATGGCAGGAATTATGTCAATTGGTGTTTCTGAAAGAAGCTCTTTGTAATAATTAAGTAGTTATATTTCAATTTCTTCATGATCCAGAATTGTGTTTCCTTTTGCATCCTCTAGCTTTCTGATTTGGTTGACATATCCTCTATGGATAATGGAGTGATGAAATAAATGTGTGTTATTTTCACCTTCCTTGAGTCACTGTAATCAAGACTTTTGTTTCCAAAGGATATCCTTCTAATTGTGTCAGTCTACAAGTTTCTACTTCAAGCTAGCCTCTTCCTGTAGTAGGGTGTACGAATATCCAAATGATATCGACTCCTTCTGAATGTCCTCTAGTCATTTCTCTAGGTCCTTTTGTGCTTGGAATATATTACCAAAGACATTCTTGTTCTATTCTCGAAGTTGTCACTTGAAGTTTTTTAAGCGATGTTGGAATCTGTACATCACTATGCCATGTGCGATTTCTGCATTGGCCCACTAGGTACGAGAGAGATCTGGAAAGTCTGGGTTCTTTATCAAAACTTTATCAAAATGAAAGGGTTTGCGTTTTGGGGTGGCTATCATATCCATCCACAAATAGATCGACCAGTGATCTGAGCCCAATTTTGGAAGAATATTTTCTTCAATCATGGGTCCCTCTAGCATTAGCGTTTTCGATATTAGGAAACAATCCTGTCTACAGGCTATGTGTTGGGAACCCATATGATTATTGGAACAGGTGAAGGATCATTCCTAGTATCAATTTCAATTAGTTTGAGATGATCTATAATATTTTTGAACTTGGTGTTGTCTTGTTCCAATCGTTTCAAGCTGCCACTCTTTTCTTCTAAGGTAAGGATGATGTTAAGATACCCTCCCAAGATCCATTAATTTTGACATACTATATCTTGAATATAGGCTAGGTTATTTATGAAGTGGTACTTCTCTTGTCTGATATTAGGGCCATATGAATTTGTGATGACTCCCTCTTTGTTGGATCCAATGGTGCAATAGTGTATTATAAGCATGCCCACCATTGAAAAGAATGGATCTAGAATGACTGAGGCTATGTTCCATAGGATGGCTAAACCCCATGTTCCTCCTTTTGAGTTTGTGTATAAAAAATTACAATGATGCCAACATCTTTTGAATATTTCCTCTGCCATTTCCCATGCACATTTGGTTTCTTGTATTATAAAAATGTTTGGATCTTCTTCCTTGATGCAATTCCAAAGAATCCTTTGTTTGGATCTTCCATTTAGGTTTCTTATATTCCATTTGATGATCTTCATCATGAGGAGTTGTGTGGGGGGGAAGGAAGCCCTCAATAAGGCACTACATTTTTCCCAAGTTAATCATAAAGTTACATATCTCTTTGATCAATCGATGATCCTTCTTTCACCTGCATCATTTTCCCTCTTTTTGGTTTCGTTTGGGGTCTCGATCAAGATCCAGGAAAATTCCTAGTCAGAAAGTGGAACCTATTGTGGAGTCGATAAGGACCTTGTGAACCTTTCTAAGATACTCAACCGATATGGTTTGTAATTCCTTCCTATTGAAAGTGTCCTCGAGATTTTAGAGGACAATTTACACAAGTTATCTCTCATCCATATGCATTATGGTGTCTCCACCTTCATCTGAGTCTTTTCTTGGTGCCATTTGAGCTAGGGAGTCGTGGGCAATTATTTTCTCTAAGACTAGATCTAGGATTTGTTTTTCTTTTCCTTTGTATTTGCTCGGATCTACTGATTTGTGTGGATTTTTGACTTCCTCTACGTACAATAGGTTAATAATTTCATCAAGTGAGTTGTTGGTAGGGATCTTTCAGTTCCAATTCTTATTAGCGTTTTTGGATGGTGGTTTCCTATGGTCCAAAACTTGAGTATAGCCATCTTTCTGTTTGGCCTTTGTTCTTGGTCGTGCTGCAACATTGAGGGTTTACTCTCTGAAGAGGTTTCCATGTTCATGACATTTACTGCATTTGAAGGGAATGTGTTCATAATCTATGGTCCAAATCCATTCCTCATCTCAATATTATTTGGTGACTGAGCCAGGTAGGGATTTGGAGATCTTCATGTATACATAGATGCATTCATAGAATGTTTATCTTCTTTTCTTGGTGTCTTATGAGGATTTTACATTTCTTCCCAGTGTATTTCCTATGCCCATTAATATTTCCTCGAAGAATAATTCCTGGGTTAAAGAGTAGAGGTGGATCCAAAATAGGGCACACGTAAAGTCCACCTTTTTTTGGAAAAATTGATTCGTCCTAAACATCAAATAAATCAGTGCAGAGTTGTAGAACTAGGGGCCATTTTCAAAAACCCAATCTTTGTCCTCCATGCTGTAAAAGATGATTGTGAATAATCCTTTCGAGCTAGGTTGAAGCTCATAGTCACCTTTAAGGTTCCACTAGTTTTTAATCCATCGCATGAGGTCTTTTTCCAAGGGCCATAACCCTAAGAATTTCCTAATCAGGGCATAATCCTTCAAGAACTCAGTGCGTTCTCCAACCTTGGTGGATTTTATCACATATTTCCATGAGGTTGGCACTTGAGGGATGCATTTCCCTAGATCGCAGTTGCGAGATGTCGTTGGATGTGACGATTCAACTTCCATTTCCATTTTTTTCCTCAGCCTTGTTCATCTTGCAACAAATGATCTTAAATATGTGCTGACGGTTCAAAGGAAGGTCAACCGGCTTGGGTTCCATTTGTTTCATTGGTTGTTACATTTATGTAAGAGGGGATTTTCACCCCCCTTCTGAATCCATTATGTGATGTTATGCTCGTCCACAATTGTGGTTGCGACAATTCACAATTCTGAGTGGTAGGATGGCTGGCTGTGGGAGGGGAAGGAGCATTCAGGTCCTCAAACCCTAGCATTGTTTCTTGCAGATCTTTTTTCAATGTTGATCTAAATACATCACATTTCTTGCATTATAACAAGTCAAACGTTTTTGTATTTTTTGTTGTAATTCTAAGATTAATAAGATTTAAGCACTTTCCCTATTTATGAATAATTTTTTTTTTCACATGTTTACAATTCCTAAAGAATCATTTTTGTATTTTTTACTACTAAGACTAATAAAAATGAATCACTTTCCTTATTTATAAATAATTACTTTCCTTCACCAAACAATAAATAAATATTATTTATGAAGTTCTCTAGTGTGATTTTACTATTATAACCATTTGTGTCCAATGTGATTATGATCTCTAATCACATAAAGTAAATGAATATCCAAACAAAGAAACCAATACAAAACATTCAAAAATTCCAACCAACACACACACATATATAAACACCAAAACGTTTATATACTTTAAATCTAAAATCATTACAATATAAAAAAAAAATATTAAAATACAAAAATTAATATTAAAATGTAAAATAAAACAAAAAAATCTCTCATTTTAATAAAAAGAAAAAATATCTATTTTTTATTTTCATTCATAATTTATCTTTTAATTTTTATATTAAAATGATTACTTTGTATTCAATCACTAAACTGATATATCCAATTTTATGACCATATTTCTTCGTAAATAATTTTTTTTTCAAAACATTTGTTTTAAATGTTATATATATATTAACTATTAAATGAGCACACGAACTTTTATTTTGTAATAACCATTTCTAATGTGGATGGATGATTGGTTGTCACAATTTAGTAAGTATTATAACTTTGAATAAAAAAGAGAGGATTGTGATGATGCTCTATTAAGTGTTAGAAGATTAAATTAAAAAAAAAAATTCATTATAATATATCAAATAAAAATTATAATATAGGGAATCAAATATCTTATTTTATAATAACCCTTACAAATATGGATCGATGATTTGTGTTTATAATTAATCAAGTGTTATAAAGTTTAATCAAAGAAACAAGAGGAGGATTTTAGTCATGTACTAATTGTTAATTGTTACAAGGCTAGATTAAAGATGAAAAGAAAAATTATGATAACCTATTAAATATCGACTTTGCTATAAGTATTTGTCTAAAGTCAATTGGATTGAACTAAATGCATTTTTAATAATAAATTGTAGCAAATAATGTGATTAATTATTTATTAATAAAAATATGTTAAAATTTAACAAATTTATGGTTAAATAAATTTTACATAGTAAATATATTTACAATATGTTTATTTTTATAAAATATATAACTGATTATAAAATTATCTCATCTATTTCATAAAAAAAAATGAGATAATTTGATTGTTTATTTATTAATTAAAAATAATAATAATAATTGTTATTAAATTGGTTTAGTTTTTATAAGATAAATAATTTATTATAAAATTATCTCATCTATTTCATAAAATAAATGATATAATCTGATGATTTATCTATTCATTAAAAAAATTTAAAATTTAACACATTTATTGTTATTAGGTTTCACATAGTTTATAATTTCTTTACTTATTGAGTTGAAAAATATTTCCTTAATTAAAATTCACATGAAAAAAATTATTATAAAGTATAAGATGAAAAAAATTGAATATTTTGAGGGCAGTTTATTGAGATTTGTTTCAGAAATCTTATTTCTGTTGAGTTGAAACCTCTTTCCTTAATTGAAATTAACAAGAAAAAAATATTTTAAAGTATACGGTGTGATTAAAGTAAGTTTTGTTTCATTTATATTATGAGATTATGTAATCTACTTCATAAGATAGCTCAAATTTATGAAAATTTATGTTAATTTTTCAAAAAGGTTGATCAGAAAAAAAAAATAAAAAAAAATTATAAAGTATAATTAAAATATTTTGAAAATTTGTCCCCGAGGTGTAGGACAGTCGGTGACGGAGTGTGTTGTTAAGTCACTCCGTGATGTTAAAGTCACCGGTTCGAAACTTGCGTGGACAAAAAATCCAACCATGTTAAGGGTTGGTGTGGCTCAGGCCGGGTGCGATCCCCAGGTGATTTTGACGGCTTAGATGCCCCTGAGTCGTGGTTTCTCAAGCCACAGGTTAATCGCGTAGCCAACAGGTCCTGCACTAATTAACAAACAAAAAAAAATATTTTGAAAATTTATACTAATTTTTCAAAAAGGTTGATCAGAAAAAAAAAATTAAATTATAAAGTATAATTAAAATATTGTTTAATATATATTGTGAGATTACCTCATTTGCTTCATAAGATAGGCCAAACTTGTGAAAATTATGCTCAAGAGATTAACATATCTTTATGAAAAGTTAGGATTTTTTTTTAAAGAGGTTTAAGTATACTAAAATGTAAGTATAACATAAAGTTTGTGTAATAAGTAATTTTAAATATAAAATTAATTTTTAAATTATGTATAATAATTATTTAATATAAATAAAATATTTTCAAGTGATATTTTGCAAGTATTGCTTATAATTTTGTGATAATAAAAAGAACATACTGTTTATTGTATCATTGTACCTAATGATTATTGTAGCATTGTATCTAATGTTATTGTATAATTGTATCTAATGTTATTATAAAAATGAGTTATTGAAGTTTTTTTATAGTACAATAAAGGTTGTGTAATTTTATTTATAAATAGGTTTTTAAGATGTAATATTGTATCATTGTAATTCATTATTTTTGTTTTTTATCATTGTATATGATATTATTATAAAATGAGTTATTGAAGATTAGTGATGATGATGATGATTAACATTCACTAAGATCTAATTGGTCTATCAGACCTTAGAAGAGTAAGTGATTATTTTTTATTCTTTAGAATTTTGTTTCTATGCTCGAAAAGCATTAAGAGAAGCTTTCCAAGATCACCATACTTTTGTTAAGTTGGGAGGTTAGGAAGGTTGGTAGTGCGATCAATATTTTGAAAATGAGATCTAATATGGGTATAGGCTGGACAATCTAAGAGAAAGTGATTTTCATCTTCAATCTTCTTAGTGTCACAAAGGTGACACATTCTTTCATCCCATGGCGTTTTCGGAATTGACCAACGCCCAATTTCACTATGGAGCTCGTGAGAATTTCTTCTTATCTTAGCAATGCTTATTTTTTTATTTACACTTGGCAAAACAAATAGATAATTTTGATCTTCTAGATTAGGGTTGATTACATCTTTATAATTGTTGGACACACCTAGCACACTTAGAGGGGGGGGTCAATGAGTGTGGGGATATTTTTCCCAAAACTTCCCTCTTACACAAAAACTCCTTAGTTAAAATTCAACATTTTCTCATTACTCATTGTTGTGAATACATATCAACAATATATCATCAAAAAATCATCTCCACAAAGAACACAAAGAACACAAGATGTATGTACAATTTTTCTTTTTATTATGGACTTCAATCCGGGGGTTTTTCAACAACAACTGAATAGATTACAACTCTACAAGAGAACCAAATATATATGCAAGAATCAACTTACATTCTCATCACCAACTGAGATGAGGCAACAATCCTCAACATATATCAATATTTCAACATAAATAAGTGCATCAACCATGCACCAACCTGTGCCAAACAACCTGTAATCAACCTGTACCATAAACAAGTGCATCTGACCATGTACCAAGTATATACCAATCATGTGTCAAATAATCATCAACAATGACTCATCAATATGTACCAACATCATCAACTATACACGTCATGTATGTGCCAACTCATCAACTACTTGTCTTAACCATGACTAGTTTTGGATTAGTCAACAACCCCAACTTAAAATAATCATAACTTTGTGCTTGTAATGAATAAAGATCTAAAACTGATACACAATGTTATTCATTTTTTTTTGTCCAATTCCTCCAGGTGGCACTACTTGGAATCTCTCAAAAAAGGTGTTATAGCAAAAACGACATACCTTGCTGAATTCTGGCTTATTCTAGAGAGCGATATTGTAGAACATAGACCATGAAAAATATTCATTGAATTGATCTAAAATTATTACACAGCATACTAAATCTTGTACCCTAACCAACACATTTTGTCTCACTGAATTTGGATATGTTATGAAGAAGTTATGATGTTTTTACCCAAAACACCTGTTTTTGACTAGTTTCAGGACTAGCCACAAACCCTATTTTCCACGGAGTGTAACTCCCAAAATATAATGACCCACAAGATGAATTTATTACCATATATAATTGGGTATGTTTTATCAATGGAATAGCAATTTCATGGTCTAAAGCATTATATAAAAAAAGTTATAGCAAAAATGGTGAGATGACCTGTAAATAACATACCTTAGAAAGCATCATCAAAAGAATTTATCCTCCCTTCAATTCCAGCCCTCTTTTCTTCACCTCCCTTCTGAAATTTGGCTCTGATATCCTTGTTTACCTCAGTAACCTATATATCTTCAATATGCTCAAGTTTTTGACACCGAAAATGCTCAAGAAGCTCTCCATCAATACTCCAAAATATATTCTCAGAAGAAGCTCTCCATTGATCCACAAAAAGGATGATCTACAAGAGACCATTTCTATCTTATTTATACTTTCATCATATAGGTCACTTAACCCATTTTTAGGTCACTTAACCCATTTCTAGGTCACTTAACATGTTTTCCTTATTTTAGGGTTAACCACTTTCCATAAATAGAAATTTCTCCAATATTTTATCATTTAAATATTCTTTCTTGATTTTGTCACCTTACTTTATCATTTAAATAATGATTTCTTCTTTTAGGTCACTTAACCCATTTCTAGGTCACTTAACCTATTTTCCTTATTTTTAGGGTTAACCACTTTCCATAAATAGAAGGTTCTCCAATACTTTATCATTTA
>SNQJ01S0001236.1:78585-128630 GCA_010110895.2 Picea sitchensis
TTTTATTCGAGAATTGGTAAATGAAGATGTAATCACTGTAAAATTTTGTAAATCAGCAGATCAACAAGCTGATATCTTCACAAAGCCTTTGGGCACAGAGACATTTGTATCACTTAGATCTAAGCTGAGTGTTGTTAGGTTAGATGATTGTCGCACTCCAACTTAAGGGGGTGTGTTAGACAAATAAGTTGAGCGATTTGCTCCATGATTTGCTCCACGATTTGCTCCTTTGATTGAGCAAATCCCTTCTTTGATTGTTTAGTTAACTGCAAGCGTTTGGTTTCTTGTTTTCATCACCGTGTTAGACTGTTAGCCGCTTCGTTATTTACGAAGCATTTCCTGCATGTAATTTCCTTTAAATATCAATTCAATAATGAGATCAGAGCGTGGTGTTTTTTATGCAATTCGGTTTTGTCCTGTTAAACTCGTTTTCTTGTTTCTGCGTCCTGTTAAATTCGTTTCCTGTTATTGCAAATTCGTTCTTCATTCTTTCTCTGTCCTGCAATTCGTTTTTTCTGTGGCTGCAGATTTGTTTTCAATCCAGACGCTCCAATTCCAACGACCCTACAAAACGTGAATATCTAAAGAACGTGGATATCTACATTGGTATGCTTGAACATTTGGAAGGCTTGATATCGATGAAGATTTGATCGGTGATATTCGGTTGAATTCTCGCGTCATGTAGTTGTGGAACAATTGATTTTCCACCATATCTAGATTTATAACGCCTTAAATTCCATGTTGTGTTCTGCAGGATCATTACTGATATGCCCGGAACAACATCGAATTCTTTTGGTAACATGTGAACTCTCCCTTATTTCACATAGATTAGACAGATAATGACATTTGAATATTTATGTATGGAAGTGAAGATATTGTGAACTATGTATGGCTTAAACTTCTTCGTGGGTACAAGTGGCTCAGCCTATCGTGGTTTCTATAAGCAGGCGTTGGTTCGCCAGAAATTTAGACACGATTGTAGAGGTCGACGATGGAAATTTTCTCTTCAAAGCCTCTTTCAACGACAACTTAGGGACTAGAACTGATAGATTCATTAGTTCGTTACAATCCCAATCAGCTGCCTCAGAATCTTTCAAAGACAACTCAACAATAGGTCAAGGACTAGAACAACTCAGGGACTAGAATTGATGGATTCATTAGTTCGTTACTATCCGAGTGAGCTCCCTTAGAACGCTGGTAAGGGGTCTGACCAGAATATGGATTACCAGATAAATAAGAAGTTTTGATCGGTGAATATGGCTTAGCAGGTAATGAATAAGAAGTTTGATCGGTGAATTCTGCATGGAACTGAGCCTTCCCTGTTGGACACGATTTCTGCATGGGATTCCACCTTCACTGTTGGACACTTAACATACACATAACAAAGGGCTTTGTCATAACTCAACAAAGGGAAATTGACTATAAGCATACAAAGATTTAATGTCGTGATTTAATGCTATTAAACTCAATAGTAACATTAATCTACCTCCCGGTAATGCAATGTAAATATATCATGCATTTTCTATGTTTCAAACAAAACATCTCACAAAAAATGGTCATTGAGGCCAAATAAGATCTCAAATTTTTCAATTGGTTAAAAAAATATGTTGTACCTATTTAATAGGTCTAGAAAAAGTTTTGAGTGGAATATGGCTTAAAACTTTAAGCTAAATACTTTGATGTGCATGCTAAAGTAATAAAATGATTAGAAACCGTTTACAATAGTCCCTGTTGCCTTAAGGCAGGGACTAATAAGTTATATGTTCTACTTTTTTAAAGAGAATGCGCAATCGAATCTCTATCTTGCTATGGTTTGGTTGGACCGACGAATATCAACATTTAATTGAATGGACCGGACGCTCCAGATTATATGCAGAGTACCAATTCTTGTAGCAATTAGATTTGACAATAATTTCGTCACATAATTATTCCCGGATTACTTCATCAGATTCCATTCGACTCGTTAAAAGTTTTATCAGTTGATGTTAAACATTTTTTGGAGGAAAAGGTTTAGGAAACTCCATGACTTGACTTTACATAACTAATGGTGCTCAATAAAAGGAGACGGTGAAAAGGTTTTATTTGTGCATAATGTTGGAGCCGTTTTTTAGTCTTTTCTTTTTAAATTTTATATCTTAAATGCTTGAAATCAAAAGGTGGTTTTGGTATTTTCCTTTATCTTCCCCAAAATCTCAGAAGTCTCATCACGCAAACAACGATGGCTATCATACTCTTAAGGCATGATTTTTTTTTTAATCATTTAAACAAGTCTCTCCTTTTTTGCCTCGGGATGTCGCATGTCGGAAGTTATAGTTCACATAGTTTACAAGTCCCGAGGGGCAAAACAGCGAAATAGTTTTAAATTTTTTTACCCAGATCAGTACCGAGAGTAAAGATACTCTAAACCACGGTTAAGCATCATCGGGATTTCGCATCTCGACGTTTGATAGCTCCAAAAGTCTTACCATCATAACCCCGATAGCCGAAACCGCGAGATTCTTGTTTTAGTAACCCAGGTTAATGTTAAAGGTAAAAATCTTAACCGCAGTTAAGCTCTGTCGAGAATTCGCAACTCGGCATGTTTTCTCTCAAAATATATACCTTCGAAGCCCCAAGTCACAAAGTCAATATATAAATAAAAACGTAATTAATTAAACACTTAATCTAGTTTTATCTTCCATTTTGATTAGATCATATCATCGCAATCTCGCGATTTCACAACTCGGCATACGAGCCTCCCGGAAGCTATACCTTCGAAGCCCCGAGTCGTGAAGTCGCGATATAAATAAAAAAGTAATTAATTAAACACTTAATCCTGGTTACGTTTTTTATTAACCAAAGCTAATCATCGCAATCTCCAGTTTTAGAGGTTTAAAGGGTTAAAGTGAAAACTCCTGATGAGGCGAATGCCAGAATATTAATTAACATTTAAAAAGGACTAATTAATTAATCTAAGCCAGTATTTCTAGTGTTTTAATACAAAAATTAATATGCACAGTCTACGAGGCAATTTTAAACTTTCCTTGCACCAACTTGCATTATGAATTGTCAAAATCTATGACATTAATTGGAAATGAGGCGAATTGACAAGTAAGGATTTGGTTTTTATTGCTAAATTTATATTTAAGAACGATTTGACCATTCTGTTCCTAAGGACGACCTAGTTTTAAATGGTCGAAGGCATGGATCTTTTATTTGTTGTCACAAATTTCATTTATATTCTACGTAGAGAAAACCTTTCTTGAGCGAACTAATTTCTGTATGTATACATATTTTTATCGTAGGAGAGCCAAAGTAGAATCCCCCACCATGGCCCTGCGAAAAGCGTCCAAAGCCACTATTGAGGTTTCAGGACAAGGTTCAGACAACGTTTCTAATACTTCACCTCGAAGTGTCGACTCCGTCAGGACCTGGTCGTATATTTCTGAGGTTCTACAGTCCAAATTGGTAGATGGTTCGGATGATTCCAGTGACAACGAAAAATATGACTTGATCACCAAACATAAGATCGTCATTCAGGCTCAAATGCATAAAGTAGCGGCTAGACCATGTCTGCTCCCTTACTACAATATGGTCTGGTGGGCATTAGACCATGTAGATATACGAACCAAAACCATCGTCAACGAGCAGAGAGTCACTATTGGGACTTTCAGACCCAAACAATTGCAGGCTATGTACAAGTTGCCTACCGTAACAGACTTAGCATACAATGCCGAATTCCTGGAAAATTTTAAACAGAAGGAATGTGTGAAATACGACAAGAGTATGTCCAGTTTAATCAAAGATTGGGTTTCACACCCTCCGAAGTTCAGGGCGGATAGTAATAGTATATATTCAATAGCTTCTCTGGAACCACAGTTAAAATATGTAGCTATGATGACCTGCAGATTATATGGGAGAGAGGACACCACACATTTTTTCCTTCAGTGGGTGTCTCTAATCCATTCAGTCGTCGAAGGATGTTCCTTCGACTGGGCTAAACTACTGTTTGATAGTTTGACCAGTCAAGTTACAGAGTATCGAGAGTAGAAGGAGAGTGGAAAGATCGCTTCATTCTTTATGTCCGCGTATATCATCGATGTCGTGTGTTTTCTGACACCTTTTCCCTTAATGAGTTGGATCTGGACTACATCAGAGGCTGAGCCCATCCACGTCTACCATTCAAAGTTGTGGGAAGACAAACCTTCATATTTTGTATATGAAATCTTAAACTGGGTAATGGTACAATTGCACGTCACTATTTTCGGCCACCCGCCACCCAAGATCTCAGACAGTATCGCGGTAAATATGAGCAGTATAGCCAATTGGTACGTGGAAGCAGAATTTTCATATCTCAGGGTTTTTGGCGCTTTTGTTCCTACGCATGCCTTACCATTATTCATACCCGATAAGTTGGCTTGTCATGAGATTTCCAAGCAAACCCTAATCGGTGGCGTAAGAAAGGAACTTAAGGGATATTCTAAGAAGGTATGGCCACATTTTCCTATTCATTTAAATTCCTATTCTTTGTTAGATTTCGGGCATGCTAAAGCTGAGGCAATAGCCCTGGAAGATCTGAAAATGGTTCATGTCGAATTCAAGAAGCACGATCCACATAGGGTAGTAAGTAATCACTTAGCCAGTTGCGGGATTAAAAGGTTTGAGCATGAAAATTCACCCTTGGATGACATTTTCCGAAGCACGATATCTTATATCGAGGTTTTGGCTCGAATACAAGCCCTGGTGCTCGAAGAGAGGGCCAATGTTTTAAAATTCCAATAACATCGACGGAGTTGTCTTCCCCCAGTATTGCGAGGTGAGAATCCAATAAAAGTAGAGGTGCAGCAAAAACAAGCCGAAAGCTCCAAAGATTTAGCACCCAGAAAAGAAGAATAGAGGGACAGGGAAGAGCAAACTGGGAGCCCGAAACCAGAAATGAAAACTCCTGATCCATCGAAAAAGAAGACTCCAGTGGCCACTCCAGGCCAATCAGCTAAGAAAATCATAAATCCCATCACCTCCATTACTCCGTTACAGTCAACTCAAGGGAACATAGACGCAGGGTGGATTTTCAATGAAGAATTGAGAACTATAAGGATGGAAGAGCTCCCCCCAAATGAGTTCCTTTTTTATAAAAGAGAAAATTTGTGGTAAAAAGAGAATTCTATCAAGAAGCAGGATCAACAGCCAAAAAATTAAAGGTGTTGACCAACGGGAAATATATGAAGAAAGAAGAGTTTGTGATAGAAATAGCTGGAACATTAGGGGTGTTTGCTATGGCAAAACCAATTTTCAGTCGGGGTTTTGAAAAATCAGCTGAAGCGAAAAAATCGCCTCATCAAAACCTTAGAAGCTAAACTAGCCACAACAGACGAAGCTACCAAGGACCAGGTAAACACGGGAATAGAACAAGAAAGAATGGCCGATAAAAAGGAAATCGAGATGCTCAAAGCTAAGCTCGAACAAACAGAGCTGGTAGCTTAGACCAGTCAAATACAGGTAGGCCAACAAAGAGACTTGATAGGGAAGCTACATATTATATTAGAGTTCGCTGAAAGCCAGGTTATAAATATCAGGATATTCCAGTCCCAGGCTCTGGAGATTCGGAGAAGAGTTTCTGCAGCCCAGCGAAGTTTACTTGCCAAGGTAAAGACGATTCGGGACAACTGCCTTCTTATTGATCAAGTATTGGAAAACTTATCTTTCAAAGAGAGAGAAGTTGGAGTATCTCAGGTCGCATTTCAAGAGGCTGTAATAGCTACAACAAACAGGGGATCGGCAAATAGTTCCGAGTTTTCCATTTCAGAACAAACCCGAGGTAATATTTTGTTGAAAGAATGGGAACACAACATATCAGAAGGCAAGTTGAAAGGAAAGAGGGTAAGGAAATCCTATGAAGAGGCCTTCGGTTCTATAGATGGAAATCTATTAGGCATTGATAGTGAGAGCAATGTTGAGACACTGAACCAAATGAATATAGCGAAATTCTCGCTTGATATAAATGAGAAAGAAGAAAGAGATTTGGCCGAAATCTCAGAAGTAACTCTGGCAGACATAATTCAAATAGATAAATGGATTATTAAACCAAGTGTGCGATTATGCACTATCGACACCCAAGACTGATAGATGGAAGAAAGGTTACCACAATTAGTCAGAGATTGTTATATTTTTGAGGCCAATTGTGAAGCGGAACCTTCTAGGTTGATATCTCGGTTGGTGGAAAAATGTGTCACTTGTACCGAGCATGCAAAGGGGCAGGCTTCTAGTACCAAATAAAGATAGAGATAAAGAAATGAAACGATTGATCTCGTTCTTGTTGTAACTAAAAATCCTGGAACGATTGAGATTCCATCATATGCAAATCTGTATAAATATACAATAGAAGGAAGGAACAAGGGGCTGGACCTATTTGGGTCGATTGTAATAGAGATTTTCTCCCTCGAGAGTTAATACAAAGCAAATCCAAAGATTCTCGATTCCGTCACGACTGTGTTATGACTTTGTTTCTTTGTATTTCATATTTAATTTAATTTCTTATATATATCTGATGAATGCTTCGCTATAACTTAGTACAACCTCTACTATAGTGAATAAATTTTATTTTTCTATATTGTTTACCTTTTTTCCTCTATATCGGCTATCAACAGGTATAAGACCAGTGAACACTTTAGATTTCTATATATATATTTTATGCTTCATCAGGTTATTTCTTTATCTTTTTCTTCCCCTATTTATAAGTGAGATTCTCCCTTGATAGGAGCCTTACATGATAGACAACTTAATGTTTTCTTACACCTCATACATATTTGTTAAAATATAACTCAGTTACGGGAAATGGCCTTTGGTTTGCACCCTATTTTAGCTACTGGAGCTATAAACTCTCCTGTATATGACCGAAATCAAGACAACATCTAAAAAGTATTGAGATTTTCTTATCATTTTGTTCCTCTATGACTGTCCCTGTGACAAGACAGCCTAATATCCAACCCGCACTATCAGATCAAACACATATTTCCTTAAATCTTTTTGATACTATTATTAAAATAACCACTACCCGAGTAGAACTTGAACGTTTGTGGGGAGCGATTGAAAGGGACATAAACATCTACGAACAGTTGGAAGCCAGACAACAACCTAGAAATCAACCTTAGCTTCCCTTGTCGAAGGTTGACATTTCTTCCTTCTCTACCCCTTACTCACTTTCGGATGCCTAGACACTGTACTTCTAAGCCTTAAGTACATACTCTGGAACAACTTCTTTTTGGCGCCATTGTCGGGGACCAAAGTTACGAAATTTTTTTCCCTGGGAAAACGACATTTTTCATTGAAAGTGTCACCCTTTTATAGTGAACAAAGAGTGCACACCATTTAAAGGCTTTCCAATCTTTCACTTGGCGACTCCACGATTAATAAGCTGGCATCCGGTCGAAGGAATACCCGGAATAACCTGGATGTTATACAGACCACACCCATTACCGATCCTAGGAAGATTTTAAAGGCGAGAGGCTCTCTTAAGCTGACCCCTGCAGTCTATCAACTTAAATACCCACAATTGAAGACCAAGAGTTCTTCTGAACCTTCAAATTCATGCAGCCCTCTTCTCGACACTAAGGATCTAATATCAAACTGCTTCAAAGTTAGAATCGAAACCCAACCGATAACCTCTATAGTACATAAAGGAAAAGGTCCTGTAGAAAATTCATCTGTTGTCGATATATTGTCGACTCTTCAGTTAAATTTCGCGACCTCACACAGTTTCGAAGAATATTTCACACATCCAGTTTCCACACCTGTTGGTTCTCCTGATTACATCTCTTGCAAGTCCGAAGGGCCAAGCCCTCACATCCCTTACCAATCATCCTCAGATTTTTCATCCCACGAAGAAAGTAAAGATTCACTTTTAATATTCCAAAACCCCCTTTACAACTTTCCACTAATATCGATGGTATCTGCCGGAGGAGGTGGTGGGGGTCCTCTTGGAGGAGGAGGTGGGGGTGCTCCTGGGGGAGGATATGGAGGTCAAGGGACTACCCCCCCTCCTACAGTGTTTGCTAAAGTGGCAGCAAGATACGCTCCTTTGGTATTGCCCATTCCTCTGCATGACCTTCCCGAAAATTATATAAAAAAATTTCCAAAATTCACTAGGGAAGGAGATCTGACCACAACCGAACACTTAAATTTCTTTGATCAATTCTCAGACATCCTAGGTCTCGAACATGAAGATGTGTATTCGAGGATTTTCATCCAAACCTTCAAAGGTTAGGTCCGAACTTGGTTTCAGAGTCGACCTGCAGGATCTATCTTGTCCTATGATGCCTCGGAAGATGCTTTCCTTAGACAATGGGGTGAAAGAAAGGACCACCTATACTATTTAACCGAGTTTGGGTATTTAATAAAAAATAATTCAGCAACAGTTATGGAGTTTATTCAAAGATTCAACAAGCTATATAAAAAAATACCAACCGAGGTTAAACCGTCCCAACCCACAGCCAAAGTAACTCTTTGGGGGGCTTTCGAACCAGATTTTGCACTTATTTTACGGGAAATAAGGGGAGCTACTCTAAACCGAATGCAAGATGATGCTGTAGAAATTGAGTCAAATATGATGGCTTATGGTAAGTTAAAAGCTAAAGTAGAAGCGAGAAACTGAGAAACTAGACGCTTTAGAGAACAAGCAGGGCTGTCAGGGTCTAATAGATATACAGATGACAAAGTAGGCGATATGGCCAAGACAATTAAGGGGATATCTAATAAGATATCCAGGATGGAGAAAGAACAGGCCAAAGCTGATTCTTTCACCAAAAAGGGTTTTAGGAGGAATCCCAATCCCCCAAACCAGCAAAGACAGATAAAAAACGAAGATCAAAAAATACAAACTCCCCTAAAGAACGAAAATTTTATAGGAGGGAATGATATCTAAGATTTTAGAGATTTAGATGATGATGTCACGAACTTGGGTGATGACTGCACACAACCTTATCTGACTAGAGAGGATTATGAAAAATCTCTAAACACTCAACAATCATCTATTAAGGGTGAAGAAAGAGATTATATTGACCTTTGTAGTTATCAAGAAGAAACCAATATGATAATGGCTGAGGTCCAACCTAGGTATAACTTGAGATCTAAGAGTAAGCCCATTTCAACTACTCAACCTAAGAAAATTATCACAAGAGGTCAAACTTATGAGCCTACCCCGGAAGAAACCGTGTTACCTAACAACAAAGCGAAAGTAGTAAACGCGCAAGAACCCGAAGTGGAGAAGGTTGAGACTCAAACTGAGAAAACCGAAGTAGCTAATACAAATACACCTTTAACCAAGATAATGAGTAATAAGGCAGTCCAGACAAATAAGTTGGAAAAGAAGGATTCGGAAGTCCCAACTAGAGAAACAGACAAGGTGAGCGAAGTTTTCAGTTTTGAAAATGAGATAAATTAAACTAACATACCAATTCCTCTGGTAGAGTTAGCGAAAAACCGAGTTTATCGAAAGCAGATTACCAAAGTGATAGGCGTTTCAGAGCTAGAAATCCAATCTAACGTTTTGAACCTGGAAGATGATAATCCCAACATCACTTTTGGTCCACATTTTGAAGGAGCCAAAGACACTATTTCACCCTTTTATATCACCTTAAACGTGTATGATCGACTACTACATAATTGCATGCTAGACTCTGAAGCCTCACATAACGTGATGCCTAAAATTATTATGGACAGATTGGGCCTCCAGATCACCATACCTTACGAAGATATTTACTCATTTGATTCGAGGAAAGTTAAGTGCTTGGGAATGATAAAGGATTTAGTAGTCACCCTGGCACAGGTCCCAGTTAAGAGTGTCTTGATGGATGTGGTCATTTATGATATTCCCCCCAAGTACGGCTTACTGTTGTCTAGGTCATGGGGAGTCAAGCTAGGGGGTCCTCTTCAACTGGATATGACGTACGCCATGATTTCTGTGTTTGGTGGGCAATTTACTCGGTTGTACAGGGAGACGAGGTTAGCATATACAGTAAGCGACCCTCAAAATCTGAACAATTTCCCTATTTACATTGCAGATCAAGATTTAGGAAATTGTATCTTATCTTTTGACGACATATTAGATGGTTTCACAGAAGAAAACAATATAGAGCATGAAGAGTTAGGTTACATGACCGAGGATATGTGTAGTACCGATATCTGGAAAATGTTTTTTGATGGTGCCTTGTCATGCGAAGGAGCTGGTGTTGGAGTGCTTTTTGTGGCACCAGAAGATAGGTTTGTTGTCCCTTTTTCTTACAAACTACAATGGGATATAGATTATACTAACAATGTATGTGAATACAAAGCCTTGGTCTTAGGATTAGAGGCTTCCAGGAGGCTAAAAATAAAAAACTTAGAGGTATACGAAGATGTGGAGTTGATAGTCAAACAAATAAATCGGCAATACCAGGCCAAGCATCCCAGATTAATATAATACAGAAATTGTGCCTCGGATCTAATGGAAAAGTTTTTCTCGTCTGTAAATGTCCACTCCATCCCATGCACAGAAAACTTACAGGCTGATGTATTAGATAAAGAAGCTTCAACTTTCACTCCTCCTTCAACCTTTAAATTGAAGTATCACATAGAGATAAGACACAAACCATCTATACCAGATAATATACAACACTGCCAGGTTTTCGAGGATGATGAACAAATTAGGAAGTTTCTTGAAGAAGTAGGCGAATATTCCGAAACTCACACGGATCAATAAAATCAGAAGGACCATATATGGATCATGAAAGAAGGGGAAGACTCTCAAAATTTCCAAGACAAAATCGCAAATCATCGCATGTTGGTCCTAAAAAATAACCAGATTCCGAAAGGACTGATCCCTCTGAAAAGACTGTTTGATCAAAACGACATACCTGTAAAATTCACCTTACAACCCCGACCAGAAGAGGTTGAGGACTATGACATAGGATCGAAAGAAGAGTCCAGGATGGTTAAAATATCTAAGCTCCTCCCCCCTGAAATAAAAGGAAAGTATAAGGACCTACTTAGACAATTTAAATACGTTTTTGCCTGGACTTACGACGAGTTAAGAACCTACGACACTACCATGATCGATCACAAGATACCTCTAAATCCTGGGGTCAAACCCTTTAGACAAAATCTTAGGCAGATCAACCCCATTTTATTTCCTGTGGTCGAGAGAGAAGCGAAGAAGATTTTAGAGGCAAAAATTATAGTACGTCTGAGATATTTCGACTAGGTGGCAAACCTAGTCCTGGTCAGAAAAAAGAGTGGGGAAATTAGACTGTGCGTGGATTTCAAAAATATAAATAAGTCCTCTCTTAAAGACATCTATCCGCTGCCTAAAATGGATCACATGCTATAAAAGGCAATTGGGGCGAACAGAATGTCTATGATTGACGATTTCTCTGGATATAATCAAATTGCCATGAATAAACAGGATAAAGAAAAAACAACTTTTACTACCCCTTGGGGTACGTTCATGTATGATAAAATTCTTTTCGGTTTGATGAATGCAGGAGCCACATTCCAATGCGCTATGGACATCGCTTTCATCAAAGAGAGGGATAAGTTCATAGTCATCTATCTCGATGATTTAACAGTTTTCTCCAAATCCAACGAAGAGCATTTGGTACATCTTAAACAAACATTCGAAAAATGCCGCAAGTTTGGTCTGTCCTTAAATCCCAAGAAATCACACTTCACCATGCAAGAAGGTAAACTTTTGGGTCATATTGTATCTAAGGATGGAATTAAGATTGATCCTAAGAGGGTTGAAGTGATAGACACTATAAACATTCCTAGAAATGTAAAATAAATTCAATCTTTCTTAGGAAAAATAATTTTTTTACGAAGATTTATCCCAAATTTCACAGAAATTGTAAAATTGATCATAGACATGCTGAAAAAGAACAGCAAAGTAAGGTGGACAATAGAGGCCAAAGCGTCGTTCACACACATTAAGAAAGTCATGGCCAAGGCACCTATGTTGGCAAGCCTCAATTATCTAAAAGAATTTCTTATTTTCTCGTTTTCCTCCGAACACACTATTGTTGCGGTGCTCCTCCAAAAAAACGAAGAGGGTTTCGAACAACCAATCGCCTTTTTCAGAAAGAGCCTCAGAGACGTAAAACTTAAATATGATATAATAGAAAAACAAGCGTACTCCATGGTAAAAGCACTGAAGGAATTCAGAACATATGTATTACACTCCAAGATAATTGCGTACGTGCCTACCAGTTCTGTGAAAGATATTTTGGTACAACCAGACAACGATGGGAAAAGAGGATGATGGCTTGCCAAGATTCAAGAATTTGACCTAGAAATCAAACCTACTAAACTGATAAAGGGACAAGGCCTGGACAAACATTTGGCTGAATCAAATCTCAGAGCTCTGGATATAAATGGCCTACAAGAATGTGAGGAATACATGAACATAAATGAGCTTGATGAGCAAACAAATCCAACCAGGATCGAAGAGAAGTTTGTATCATCAGACTGGTACAGGAACATAGTATCCTACCTACTGACTCTAAAATGCTTGATTGAACTATCACCATCAAAATCCAGGACTTTAAAGCTTCATGCAGTTAAGTATTATATCGCCGAAAATTAACTATATTGGAAAGAACCAATCGGTCTCTTGTTAATCTTCTTAGTCGAATCGGGAACAGAAGGGGTTATAAGTGAATTTCATGAAGGAGTGTGTGGAGGACATCACACTTGGAGGGCCACAACTTACAAAATTATGAGGGTTGGGTATTACTGGCCAAAACCTTTCTCAAATGTTAACGCCAAGGTCTGAGCCTGTAACCCTTGTCCACTATTTGCAGGCAAACAGAAACTCCCGGTGCTACCTTTAGTTCCAGTCAAAACTGAAGCCCCTTTTCAACAATGGGGGCTAGATTTTATAGGTGAGATTAATCCACATTCTAGCGCCCAACACAAGTGAATCTTAACTGCCACAGACTACTTTACTAAATGGGTGGAAGCTATTCCAACTAAAAGGGCAACTGACTCGATGGTAATAGATTTCTTAGAAGACAATATTTTTTCAAGATTTGGTTGCCCCCGAAAAATAGTCATAGATAATGCCCAAGTTTTCAAATCTATGGCTATGATTAGCTTCTGCCAAAAGTATAATATCGTTCTTGGCCATTCCACAACATATTACCCCTAAGGAAATGGACTGGCCGAGTCATCCAACAAGAGCCTGATAAATGTAATTAAGAAAGTGTTGGATCAAAACAAAAAGTCTTGGCATGTGAATTTAAGGTACACCTTATGGGTGAATCGCATAGGCACTAAAAAGTCTATCAGCATTTCCCCTTTTTAGATGGTATATGGGACAGATGCGGTGTTACCTATAAATTTAGTGCTCTCAGTGATGAAATTATGGCAAGATCGGAAAGAAGAACCTAATCATGTCACTAGGAGGATAAACCAGCTAATCGAGGTTCAACATCAGAGGGTTGAAGTAGATGAATTGTTGCAGAAGTACCAAGACGACATGAAGGCATTATTCGACCGTAGGGCAAAGGACAAATATTTCCTCCTAGGTGATTTAGTATTAAGGTGGGATGCAAGGAGGGAAGAAACAACAAAACATGGTAAATTCAATCACCTCTGGTATGGGCCATTCAGAGTCTCAGCTCTTGAAGGAAAAAATTATTTCCTACTAGAAAATCTAGACGGTGAAATCCTCAATGCCCCTGCCAATGGGCGTTATCTGAAGCGTTATATGACATAAGCAGTCGCCAAAAAAAAAAAAAAGAGATGTATATATTCATATATAGAATTTTTTACATATGTATATATATTTCATTACGCATTACTTTTTTGATTTTATTTTCTTTTCGTAAATTTTCAACACCTTTCAAAAAGTCTTGATAACCTTCATATTTGCCTTTTTACAGGAATCTAGTTGCAAACTAAACGAGCAGGAGAAGTAAACAGAAAGTTGTGTATCGGAAAAAAAATGGCTTGAACAGGTGATATAAAAGATTTTTGATAGTTTGGAAAGAAAATGAAATGGTAAGATAAAGGTGAGAATTCCTAAAAGTCTTGTTTTGAAGGCCTCTCAAAGGAAACCAAGATAACCCCATAAGAATATGGCAATATCATCTGAAATAATAAATAAAGGAACATTTCCATGGTTAAGCATTTACGAAAGAATAAGACGAAATGAATAATTCACCCAAGGTAAAGCACCCCGAAAAAGATTTTCAAGAGTCAGTTTTGATTTTTGACCCCTGTTTTTCAGTTCGTAGACCTCTATCTGTAACCCTTTTCTGTTTTCGGGTTTACCTTTTAAAAATCCAACATCTTTCCGGTTTCGCATACGTAGGGCGAAGGGATTACTTTTTAACATTGGAAGCTTCAAAGAAGATTGTGAAAAGTAAGTTGGTATTCACAACTCCTCAATCCCTTACTAAACAAAGCGACGCCTAAGTGATCTTGACTATTCTAGGGTTTTCAACAGTTTTGGAGGATTGAGACTTGCTCAAATAGAAAACTCCAAAAAAATAATTTTTCCCTTTCTCCCTGTGAACGAAGATGTTGTGAAATTTAAGGGAAGGTTGGTACCAAGTAATTAAAGTAAGTTGGTAGACCTATAATGCAAAATATTACAAAGATATAATCCCTCATACAAACTGATTGCCCCCACTTCGCGCTCTAAAAAAGCAAATTATAGGACAGGTGGTGAAAGGAAATTCAGAAATGATTTCCCCCATCTAGTCCAAAAGACGATGAAAGGAAATTCATAAATGATTGGCCTCATCTCATCATTTAAACTCATATATATATTACGAAGTGGTGAAAGGAAATTCAGTAAAAAGGGTCAGATAACTTCACCAGGGTACTGAACAGGCTCACTGGCAGTGAAGAAATATCTGAGATATCTGTAAGGTTGTTATACATGAATATCACTGTGCTCTGGTAACCAATTTTTTCAAAACCCGATCTACATCCCAAGTTCAGACAGGGCTTCCTGATTAAAAACATATAACTTGTTTCTTTTGATGCAAGCCGATAGCCACAAGTTCTGTTGGGTCTCCTAGCACTCTTTTGATTATCTTAATGCAGACCTAAATTCAATAACGAGAAGGAGAAAGTTGTGAAAGGGACTACAACTAAGTTTAAAAAGTATCTGAGTTTCGAAAAGCTTTTCAAAAGTAAAAAAAGAAGTCCCTTTCCCCTTCGGTATCCTTTTCTAAGGAACATATTCACTGGATTAAAGCCATTGACTCCATTTACCCAATATAGGCACGTGGTATACTGTTCTTCCCGTCTTGCAGGAAAAAGGGATCCCTAGCTGCAACCGACTTTGTTTTTTAGCCCTTTTTTTTTAAATTTTATATCTTAAATGCTTGAAATCGAAAGTTGGTTTTGGTATTTTCCTTTATCTTCCCCAAAATATCAAAAGTCCCATCATGCAAGAAGCGATGGCTATCATACTCTTAAGTCATGATTTATTTTTTTAATCGTTTAAATGAGTCTCTTCTTTTTTACCTCGGGAGGTCGCATGTCGGAAGTTATAGATCACATAGTTTACAAGTCCCAAGGGGCGAAACGACGAAATAGTTTTGAAAAAGTTTACCCCGATCAGTACCGAGAGTAAAGATACACTAAATCACGGTTAAGCATCATCGAGATTTCGTGTCTCAGTGTTTGATAGCTCCAAAAGTCTTACCGTCATAACCCTGACAGCCAAAACCGCAAGATTCTTGTTTTAGTAACCTAGGTTAATGTTAAAGGTAAAAAGCTTAACCGCGGTTAAGCTCTGTCAGGAATTCGCAACTCGGCATGTTTTCCCTCAAAAGCTATACCTTCGAAGCCCCGAGTTGCGAAGTCGCGATATAAATAAAAACATAATTAATTAAACACTTAATCCGGTTTTATCTTCCATTTTGATTAGATCATATGATCACGATCTCGCGATTTCGCAACTCGACATACGAGCCTCCCAGAAGATATACCTTCAAAGCCCCGAGTCGCGAAGTCACGATATAAATAAAAACATAATTAATTAAACACTTAATCCTGGTTACATTTTTTACTAACCAAAGCTAATCATCACAATCTCAGGTTTTAGAGGTTTAAAGGGTTAAAGTGAAAACTCCCAATGAGGTCAATGCCGAAAGATTAATTAACATTTAAAAAGGCTTGATTAATTAAGCTAAGCCAACATTTCCAGTGTTTTAATACGAAAATTAATATGCACAGTCTACGAGGCAATTTTAAACTTTCCTTGCGCCAACTTGCATTACGAACTATCAAAATATATGACATTAATTGGAAATGAGGTGAATCGACAAGTAAGGATTTGGTTTTTATTGCTAAATTTATATTTAAGAATGATTTGACCGTTATGTTCCTAAGGACGACCTAGTTTTAAATGGTCGAAGGCATGGATCTTTTATTTGTTGTCACAAATTTCATTTCTATTCTACGCAGAGAAAACCTTTCTTGAGTGAACTAATTTCTGTATGTATACATATTTTTATCGCAGGAGAGCCAAAGTAGAATCCCCCACCATGGCCCCGCGAAAAGCGTCTAAAGCCACCGTTGAGGTTTCAGGACAAGGTTCAGACAACGTTTTTGATACTTCACCTTGAAGTGTCGACTCCGTCAGGACCTGGTCGTATATTTCTGAGGTTCTACAATCCGAATTGGTAGATGGTTCAAATGATTCCAGTGACAATGAAAAATATGACCTGATCACCAAATATAATATCATCATTCACGCTCAAATGCATAAAGTAGCGGCTAGACAACGTCTGTTCCCTTACTACGATATGGTCTGGTGGGCATTAGACCATGTAGATATACCAACCAGAACCATCATCAACGAGCAGAGAGTCACTATTGTGACTTTAAGACTCGAACAATTACAGGCTATGTACAAGTTTCCTACCGTGTCAGACTTAGCATACAATGCCAAATTCCTGGAAAATTTTAAACAGAAGGAATGTGTGCAATACGACAAGAGTATTTCCAGTTTAATCAAAGATTGGGTTTCACACCCTGTGAAGTTCAGGGCTGACAGTAATGGTATATATTCAATAGCTTCTCTGGAACCACAGTTCAAATATGTAGCTATGATGACCTGCAGATTATATGGGAGAGAGGACACCACACATTTTTTCCTTCAGTGGGTGCCTCTAATCCATTCAATCGCTGAAGGTTGTTCCTTCAACTGGGCTAAACTATTGTCTGATAGTTTGACCAGTAGAGTTACAGAGTATCGAGAGTAGAAGAAGAGCAGAAAAATCGCTTCATTCCTTATGTCCACGTATATCATGGGCACCATGTGTTTTCTAACGCCTTTTCCCTTAATGAGTTGGAGCTGGACTCCATTGGAGGCTTAGCCCATCCATGTCTACCATTCAATGTTGTTGGAATACAAAGATTCAGATTGTGTATATGAAATCTTTAACTGGGTAATGGTACTGTTGCACGTCACTATCTTCGGCCACCTGCCACCTAGTATCTCAGATATTATCACGGTAAATCTAAGCAGTATAGCTGATTGGTACGTGGAAGCATAATTTTCATATCTCAAGGTTTTCAACACTTTTGTTCCTCCGCATGCCTTACCACTATTCATACCCAATAAGCTGGCTTGTTGTGAGATTGTCAGGCAAACTGTAATTGGTAGCGTAAGCAAGGAACTTAAGGGATATTCTAAGAAGGTATGGCCACCTTTTCCTATTCATTTAAATTCCTATTCTTTGTTAGATTTTGGGCATGCTAGAACTGAGGTAGTAGCCCTAGAAGATTTGAAATTGGTTCATGTCAAATTCAAGAAGCACGATCCACATAGGGTCATAAGTAACCACTTAGCCAGTTGCGGGCTTAAAAGGTTTGAGAACGAAAATTTGCCCTCGGATGACATTTTTTGAGGCACGAGATCTTATGCTGAGGTTTTGGCTCGAATACAAGCCCTGGTGCCCGAAGAGAGGGCCGATGTTTTAAAATTCAAAGAACATTGGCGAAGTTGTCTTCCCGCAGTATTGCGGGATGAGAATCCGATAGTAGCAGAGTTACAACAAAAAGAAGCTGAAGGCTCCAATGATTCAACACCCAGACAAGAAGAATACCGGGACAGGGAAGAGAAAACTAGGAGCCTGAAACCAGAAATGAAAACTCCTGATCCACCGAAAAAGAAGACTCCAGTGGCCACTCCAGGCCAATCAAGTAAGCAAATTGGAAATCACATCACCTCCATTAATCCCTTATAGTCAACTCAAGGGAACATAGACACATGGTGGATTTTCAATGAAGAATTGAGACCTATAAGGATGGAAGAGATCCCCCCAAATGAGTTGTTTTTTGATAAAAAGAGAAAAGTTGTGGTAAAAAGAGAATTTTGTCAAGAAGCAGGATCAATGGCCAAAACATTTAAGGTGTTGACCGATGGGAAAGATGTGAAGAAAGAAGAGTTTACGATAGAAATAGCCAGAACATTAGGGGTGTTTTCTACGACAAACCAATTTTCAGTCGGGGTTTTGAAAAATCAGCTGAAGCGAAAAGATCGCCTCATCAAAACCTTAGAAACTAAACTAGCCATAGCAGAGGAAGCTGCCAAGGACCAAGCGAACACAGGAATAGAACAAGTAAGAATGGCTGATAAAAAGGAAATTTTGCTGCTAAAAGCTAAGCTCGAACAAGCAAAGCTGGTAGCTCAGACCAGTCAAATACAGGTAGGCTAGCAAAGAGACTTGATAGGGAAGCTACAGGTTAGATTAGAGTTCGTCAAAAGCCAGGTTATAAATATCGGGATATTCCAATCCCAGGCTCTAGAGATTCGGAGCAGAGTTTCTGCAACCTAGCAAAGTTTACTTGCCAAGGTAAAGATGATTCAGGACAACTACCTGCTTATTGATCAAGTATTGGGAAACTTATCTGTCAGAGAGAGAGAAGTTGGAGGATCTCGGGTCGCATTTCAAGAGGCTGTAATAGCTACAACAAATAGGGGATCGACAAATACTTCCGAGTTTTCCATTTCGGAACAGACCAGAGGTAATATTTTGTTGAAAGAATGGGAACGTAGCATATCAAAAGGAAAATTGCAATCCAAGAGGGTAAGGAAATCCTGTGAAGAGGCCTTCGATTCTATAGATGGAAATCTATTAGGCATTGATAGTGAGAGAAATGTTGAGACACTGAACCAAATGAATATAGCGAAATTCTCGCTTGATATAAATGAGAAACAAGAAAGAGATTCGGCCGAAATCTCACAAGTAACTCTGGCAGACATAGTTGAAATAGATAAATGGATTATTAAACCAAGTGTGAGATTGTGCACTATCGACACCCTAGACCGATAGATAGAAGAAAGGTTACCACAATTAGTCAGAGATTGTTATATTTTTTAGGCCAATTGTCAAGCGGAATCTTCTAGGTTGATATCTCGGTTGGCGGAAAAATGTGTCACTTGCACCGAGCATGGAAAGGGGCAGGCTTCTGGTACCAAATAAAGATAGAGATAAAGAAATGAAATGATTGATCTCCTTATTGTTGTAACTGAAAATCCTGGAACGATTGAGATTCCATCATATGTAAATCTGTATAAATATACAATAGAAGGAAGGAACAAGGGGTTGGACCTGTTTGGGTCGATTGTAATAGAGATTTTCTCCCTCGAGAGTTAATACAAAGAAAATCCAAAGATTCTCAATTCTGTCACGACTGTATTATGAGTTTGTTTCCTTGTATTTCATATTTAATTTAATTTCTTATATATATCTGATGAATGCTTTGCTATAAATTAGTAAAACCTCTACTATAGTGAATAAATTTTAGTTTTCTATATTGTTTACCATTTTTCCTCTGTACCGGCTATTAGCAGGTATAAGACTAGTGAACACTTTAGATTTCTATATATATATTTTATGCTTCATCAAGTTATTTCTTTATCTTTTTCTTCCCCTGTTTACAAGTGATATTCTCCCTTGATATGAGCCTTACATGATAGACAACTTAATTTTTTCTTACACCTCATACATATTTGTTAAAATATAACTCAGTTACGAGAAAGGGCCTTTGGTTTGCACCCTGTTTTCACTACTGGAGCTATAAACTCTCCTTTATACGACTGAAATCGAGATAGCATCTAAAAATTATTGAGATTTTCTTATCATTTTGTTCCTCTACGACTGTCCCTGTGACCAGATAGCCTAATATCCAACCCAGACTATCAGATCAAACACATATTGCCTTAAATATTTTTGATACTATTATTAAAACAACCACTACCTAGGTAGAACTTGAGCATTCGTGGGCAGCGATTGAAAGGGACATAAACGTCCAGGAACAATTGGAAGCCAGACAACAACCTAGAAATCAGCCCTAGCTTCCCTTGCCAAAGGTTGACATTTCTTTCTTCTCTACCCCTTACTCACTTTTAGATGCCTAGACACTGTACTTCTAAGCCTTAAGTACAGAATCTGGAACAACACATAGCTTTTGGTTTTCTGAAGTCGGTTGAAGGAGTAATAGGTTTGGGAATATCCATGACTTGATTTCACGTAGCTAATGTCCAGTGGTTCAAAGGGTTTTATTTAAAGAGAAAATTTAGTTCTGTCAAATTGGTTTAGGACCAAATAAATCACTCCCACGCACACTGAATCACAATAGAAACCAACTGTGTAGGTAGACATTTCCTTTTTCCTTTCCAGAAATGACGTTTTAAGAACATGGAAATCATAAATAGTTTCCACATAGCAACCAACTGTATAAGTTGTCGGTTATCCACAATAGTTTCCACAATAACTATTATTATTACATTAATAATATTAATATGTTAAATATAAATTTCTTAATATTTATAAACATATTAATATAATTATTAATTATAATTGGTAGACAAATAAAAATATTTTGAAATGTTATTTATTATATATTAATATGAATAAAATTATATACACATGATTAATTAATAATAAAAATTAATATAAAATTTATTAAATTTATTAAGAAATACATTTACATCCATATTATTTCTAATATTATAACTTAAAATATCAACTATAATAATAAAAATCAGATATACAATTTCGTTATACATATTAACAATTAAATTTATATATATATATATATATATTTTTATGATATTATAGAAATGAGAGAAGAAAAAGATGCAAAACTCCAAGAAGTAAAACTCCAAATAGAGTTAGAAGCTATAAAAAATTTAGACTCTTCAAAGATATGATTCAAATAGAGATAGAGGATATATAGGTAGGGTTCAAGAGTCAATTGCACACCATGGAGACTAGAATAAAATAAATGGAAAAACAAAAGCAATCAACCCAAGAATGTGAGGTTGAAGAAAATAACAACTTGAGAGATATGATTAAAGAGATAGAAAAAAAACTAACCAACTATTTGTCCCTAAGTAGTTTGGAAAACAAATTAAATAATAAATAATAAAATAGCCTTGAACCTCCGAATTTTTGGTATAAAAGAACAACAAGAGGAGAATAAGCTAGTAATGCTAAAAGAAGAACTAAAAAATAAATTACAATTTGATCCTTTAACCCTAGCTTTAAACTTTTCCATGTACATGAGCGTTATTGAAGAAAATTATAATAATCAAAGGCAACTACTTTTTGACAAAAGTAAAGTTGATATTTTATTAAATGATTTAAACAATGAATTACATCTCTTAACTTATAAGGACAACATTGAAGACCTCTATCATAATTTTACAACTACCCTTTCCACTTATGTTAACAACTACTCTTTCGAGTTGTTATGTAAAAAGAAGAATAAAAAAATGTGCCCTTAGTATGATAACCAATGAAAAATTTCTAGGAAAACCACTAGGGATGCTTCTAATGAGTCCTTCAAACTCGATAAGATCAATACATACAAATCTCTAATTAATAATGAAAAAATGCACTATATAAGTAAAAGAAAAGAACGTTTTTTACACCTATCTAAGATTGATCCTAAGAATTTCTAGGGGCAAATTCTATTTGAAAATACTAAAGAAAATAATATGTTTCCCTCAAGGGACTAAAATTACTACTTTAAAAGTATTTATGAGTTCTCTAATTTCATGGACACCATTCATATTGTTCCTACAAAGGATGAAGTTTTTTCTTTAGATGACAAAGAGTTTGGGGTTAAGTGGCTTGCAAATGGGAAAGGTAAAGACATTGAAGTATGTAGAGATGAAAATTTTAAAATCAGAGAAACTATCCTCATCCCTCATATACACTAGCTCTTCAATTTAGCAGTCAAGCATGACTTCCCTAAACCATGGACACAAAGTCTCAATCTATATATTTTTAAAAATAGTGTGATCCAGATTATTGGTCGAACCGTTTCAAACCATTTTCAACTGTTCTTCATCTCCTATAATAATGCACTCTTCATTTATTAATAAATCTATGATGGTTGGCTTTGCTTAGCATAGCCTTGAGGCATTGATCTCCTTCCCATTTTATAAGATGGTATCAAAGTTGTGTGTTAATTTTAAAATTTAGATGACATAGAGTTTGGGGTTAAGTGGCTTGCAAATGGGAAAGGTAAAGACATTGAAGTGTACAGTTAAAATCAGAGAGCCTATCCTCATCCCTCATATACTTGTAGTCAGAGGATTCTCACAAGAAAAGGGAGTGAACTATGATGATACATATTGATCCAGTAGTTGGATGCACTGCCATCTGTACTACCATCCATGAGTTTGAAACTACATCAGATAGGTGGATTCTTGATGAGTTTGGGATTCAACAAGAGTGTTGATGATCCAAACCTATACTATTACATTTTTGGTGACAAGAGCCTGATTTAGATGACTTATTCACGAAGACATGTTGTTGGATACATGAAAGCCTCAACTTCTAATTTCAAGATGAGGGATCTAGGTATGATGCACTACTTATTGGGACAAGAAGTATGACATAGGACCAATGAGACATTTCCTAAGTCAAGGAAAATATACAGTGGATATATTAAAGAATTTTAGTATGACAGAATGAAAATCCATTTCTATAACGATGGTAATGGATTTGATGAAAAATAAATGATGACGATTCATACGAGATTGATCCACATGTGTACCAACAGTTTATTGGATCATTGATGTAGCTGGTTAAACACCAGACCCAATATATGCTATGCAACGAATGTGCTTAGTCAATCCATGAGTCAGTGGAGACAAACTCACTAGATAACGATAAAGCATGTATTGAGATATATATACGAGGTACAGTTGGATATGGCTTGAGATATGACTCCAGTGTGAACTTGAGTTTGTAGGGATATGCTGATACAGATTGATCAAAGAGTAAAGTGGACTGGAAGAGCACATTTGGTTGTTTTTTTACCTTGGAGTTCACCATGGTTTCCTGGTGCGGGAAGAAACAAAGCTCTATGGCCTTGAGTATTACAGAAGAAAAGTATATATAGAATGAAGTGTGGAAGTCTGCGAAGTAGTGTGTCTTCAGAAATATTCATTTGATCATGAGATGTATCCTATTATTACTTGCGATAGTCAGAGCTATGTGAAGCTCTCTGAGAACCTTGTGTTTCATGATAGATCGAAACACATTGAGATAAAATATTACTATATCAAAGACACGTTGCAGAGGAAAGAAATACATGTGCAGTATATTCCTACACATGAGAAGATTGTAGATATATTCACCAAACCGCTTGGCAATACAAAGTTTGAGCACTTTTGTGAGAAACTAGCTTGGTGGAGATTACCTCCCTAGTGAAGAGGTAGTGTTGATCGTTACCGCTAGGAAAAAGTTTGAATACTTCCATGAGAGACATGGACTGATGGAGAATTCCTCCCTAGATGAGAGGGAGTGTTGATGTTTACAACTACTTGAGACATTCTCCAAGACACAGACCTGAGAGAAATCCAATGAGTTGGGTGTGTGGTTCATATCTGAGATAAAACTGGAAAGTTGTGCTAGCCTCCTCCTTACAGAGAGTTGAGAATAATTTCAGATGATTCTCTTGTGTAATGCAGAGAGAAAGAAGATCTATTGAGTTGGACGTGCCGGTGGCTCAGCATAGGTGAACGTGTGAATTCCCATGAGCTGGGTGCATCATTATGAAACAGAGATGAAATGATGTATTATCCTCCTTTGAGAAGAGAATTGAGATAATGAACTCCAAATGACTCTCCTGTGTAATGTAGTCGGAAAGAATATTTGTTGAGTTGGATGTGCTTGTGGATGATCATCGGTGAACGTGATCCTAGTGGCTAAGCAATAGTGAGTGTGGTTCTCCTGTGAGACGCAATGAGATAGAGATGTGGACATCCTTGTGGATGTGCCCCTAGTGTATTAGCACTAGTGGGTGTATGATATCCCTTGCTATATTGTTCAAGAGTTATAATTACCTGTAACCCAATTTGTAATGTAAAGGGTAAAGGTCAGCCCCACCTTAATGTAAAAGATAATTAATGTAAAAGATAATTAATATAAAAGATAATTAATATGGAAATTATTAATCATAGTTTGAGTTATTGAGGTCGGCCCTATTGTGCCAATAGACACATCATTTGATGTGAAAATTCTTATATAAAGAAAGGTGAATCCCCATTGAGGAAACACACTTATCACTGTGTCATCTCATGATTTTAGAAGTTGTGGTATGAAATTATGAGAATTACAACACCCTCTTTTGTTCTAAGTTTGGTAATAGTGTGGGAGGTCTTTCTCTTCAAGAATATAACAAATGATTGGTTGGGTTTTATTCCCTTATTGAGAAGGGTTTCCAAGGATAATTCTTCTATTATTATGCATGGTTATTCTTCTTGTGATACTGGGTTGGTGCATTAGTTATGGCTCATGTTAAAGGCTAAACAAAAACATTGAATTAAATGCATGAGCCATAGCTCATTGAAAAATCAAAAAGATCCACTTAGATCATTCCTCCCTCCTTAGGAATCAATCATCTCCATTATGTTGAGTTCCTGGGGGAGACGGGAAAGCATTTGTTGAATTTGAATCTTGGTGAGTTTCTTTCCTTGATAGAGAAGTTGTGTTGCTTAGATTGGTGAATTTCTTTCCTTTTTTTGGCGGGGTTGAATATGTTCAAACAAATTGATGTATCTTGGCTTGACTGGGTAGTGAGTAGGTACCATTGTAGGTGAAGAAACAATATATTATTTCTCTTCTGCAATCAACTTCTATTGAAAAGAAAGGTCTTGGGCCAAGGATACAATGGTTGTAATGTCATTTTGTTCACCTTTTGAACAAATTGTGAAGAGGATGAATTTTGCAGTATGAGAGATTACCTTGCGGAATTGTTTTGGTGGGACAGTAGTCAGAACTACCTCTGCTATCCTATAGAGATGAACCCCCAGAGTAACAATGACACTATGTGGTCGAGACTCATAAATAACATGGCAGTTCCACATATATGGTTCTCCCCAAAGAACATCACAGACATCCAATGGGAAAGAATCACATAATACCTAATCCTTGAATGGATGGATGTCATATTACAATCATCACTGTTGACTGACAGGAAGATATTGTCCACGACGAAGCCACTCGATGTTGTATGGCTATGGGTGTGGTGTTGTCGACAATCTCAATTGTTTCACGACCTTTGTTGATATGAGGTTCTTCTGGCTCCCACTATCATCAACAAAATGCATCGAGGTCCCCTTCACCCACATCTGTGAATGACAAAAGCATTCCCCCTATTAAGGATATGTTGGTTCTTCTAGTTCAATTGTTGTGGTCGTGACAGTAATAGCGGGGTCTGCGTCGATGCTTTATCTTCTCCCATTATTTTATGAATCATATTTTGAACCAGGGTTCAACTCCTTTTCTTTGATCTTGGACACCAATGATTGTTTTGAGAAACATTAATCAGTGTTATTCCATGGTATTTTGTGGAAATCACACCACTTTCCAATGTCCTTCGTCTTTTTATTACCCTTATTTTCTTGTGACTTGGATTAGTTTTCTGGAGGTTGTTTGTTAGGGACATATTTACCATACTTTGGTTGTTGCATATTTGCAGAACCAAACTCCCATTTGTGTTGGTGCCTAAATTAATTCTCGATTTTGAAAACATATCAATATGTAGCTCCCAGTGATGAGATGTCCAAGAAACCCATTTCGGTTTGGATGTAACTATGTAGAGCCCCGCGATATTTTAAAACTAGATGTTGCTCAAATTATTTGATACCCAACTTGTTGTGCAAATTATTGAAAATATTTTTGAACTCTAAAATTGTTTTCCCCCTCTCTTTCCACTCTGAGGTCCATCTCATGTATTCACCGTCATAGTTACCTACAAGGTAATATTGTTCCTTGACCGTATCCACAAAAAAATACCAAGTGGGATTGACCCCATATATTCTAGACTCCTCTATGGAAAATTTTTCCGAGTAAGTTTCCCATCAATGATTGACATGGCGGAGATACTTAAGGAGTGTGAAGGTGATCTTTTCCTTGTCTTAAAAATTGTGAACAGAGAAATAACTATATAGAATATTAAACCATTTTTCTAGCGCAGTTGCATCGATCTGACCTTTGAATACAAGAATATAAAATTAAATTCTAGAAAGGAAAGGTTCCTCCAAAGTGGCCTCTTAATGAATACGTCATGTTTTTATTGGTAGGCATTGAACAATGTGGGAAAAATTTTCCTTCATGTCATCCTTCTGTCGCGTGAGAGCTTGCTCAAGCAACAAATTAATAGAGTATTCTTCATTTTCATCCTTCTTTTCTTCCGCCATGGAGGATTTCTTGGGTGTGTGATAGAGATTTTCCTGAAGAGAGACAAGCTCAAGACCCAACATGCAATACTTGGACCTTGTCGGGGACATGCACTGAAAAATGATCAAGAGCATCCTACTTTGATACCATTGATCCAGATTATTTTTGACATGAAATGAGACCGAATACATAATAAATAAATGTAAAGAGATATATCATATATCCAATAACATAACATATATATATCATATATATAACCATAAACAAAAAGATACAACAATACACATTTTTTATTACTAAGCGAAATGTACGAAATTGTAGAAATACAGAGTGAAAGACTCACTAGAATGGTGGTAGCTTATATTTAAGAAGATATGTGATGACTATTCTCATTCACAAGAATATTATTCTTACAATCATCTCCAAATCCATTTTTAAAATAAATAAAATCCAAAAAACTAACCCCAAGAGATGAAAATGCAATAGTTTTGTGTGACCCCATTTTGGGTAGTTTGGTGTATCAACTTCTCGAGGGTGTAACTTTCGCATACGATCTCTATTTGTTGTGAACAATAGCTTGTTGGAAAGGTATCAATGACGAGATTCATTTTCAGGGATCAATGAGAGTCATTGTTTTCAATGAGGTCATTGATCATGAAAAAACATCGTTTAGGCCCTCAAAATGGCCTCAAAAGTTTGGGACCGGAAAAACTGCTAAAAATAGTAAGTTTCCAAAAAACCGTTTTGAGTCAGTTGGAATAGGTTGGTGGCCACCAAGATCCACCTGGATCAATACTACGTCATTAAGAAGAAATGGTATCCATTGGGTTGAGTTCCTGGGGGAGAGGAGAATTTGTTTTTTGAATATGAATCTTGGTGAGTTTCTTGCTTTGTTGGAAAAGTTGCACTACTTAGCTTGTTGAAAACAACATGTTGCATGCAGTGTTGAATAAGTTCAACCAATCTTTTCTATTTTGGATTTAATGGGAAATGTGTAAGTACCATTTTAGGTGAAGAAACAATATCTAATTTATCTTCTACAATCTACTTCTGTTGGAAAGAAAGGACTTGCGCCAAGGATGCAGTTGTTGAAGTGTTCTTCTATTCACCTTTTGAACATATTGTGAAGAGGTTGAATTTTCCAGTATGAGATATTACATTGAAACATTTTTTTGGTGGGAGAGTATTTGGAACTACCCTTGGTATCTTGTAGAGATGACCTGCCATAGTAACAATGAAACTACGGGGCGAGACTCATAAATAACATGGTGCTTCCACATTTATGGCTGGACAAAAAAAACATCAAAGAGATTGAGCGGGAAAACATCAAATAATAACTCATCCTTGAAGGGATGAATGTCGTATGAAAATCGACACTGTTGGCCGACATGAAGATCTCGTCACATGAAAATCGACACTGTATGGTCACGTGTGTGGTGCTGTCGACAATCCAAATTTTTTTGATGACCTATGTTGAGATGAGGTTCTTATCACTTCTTCTATCAATAATAAAATGCAGTGGGTTCCCCTTCACTCACATATGTGAATGAAAAAAGTGCTTCCCCTCTTCAGGATCTACTGGTTCTTCTGGTTGAATTGTCACGGTCATGACAATAGCAGTGGGGTCTCTGTCAATGATCTATATTCCCCCATTATTATTTGAATCATGTTTTAAATAATTTTATTTGATCTTGGACACCAATGATTGTTTTAAGTGATATTCATCAGTGTTGTGCCAAAGTATTTTGTGGAAATCGCACCACTTTCCAGTGTCCTTTGTCTTTTTGTTAGCCTTCTTTTCCTATGGCTTGGACAGGTTTTCTTGAGCCTGGTTGTTAGGGTTGTCTTTACCATAATTTCATTTTTGAATATTTGCAGACCTGAAACTCCCATTTGTGTTGGTGTCTAAATTTCTTCTTTATTTTGACAACATATCAATAGGTAACTTTGAGTGATGAGATGTACAAAAAAACCATTTTTATTTGGATGTACCTATGTATAGCCCCGCCATATTTTAGAACCATATTCCACTCAGAGTATTTGATACACAGATTGGTGTGTAGGGTATGGGAAGTATTT
This sequence comes from Picea sitchensis, assembly GCA_010110895.2. NCBI lineage: Eukaryota > Viridiplantae > Streptophyta > Pinopsida > Pinales > Pinaceae > Picea > Picea sitchensis. Next base: position 107,346 of record SNQJ01S0001236.1, read on the forward strand.
GTGAACTAAAAGACTCTTTGGCCCATCTCTTGTTGTAGTGTGGTCCATCTCATGTACTGGTCATCATAGTTACCAACATGGTAATATTTTTCCTTGAATGCATCCACACAAAAATCCAAAGTGGGCTCGACGTCATATATCCCTGACTCCTCTATGGAAATTTTATCCGAGTAAGTTTTCCACCAATGTTTGACGTGGGGGAGAGCCTCAAGGAGTGTGAAGGTGATCTTTTCCCTATCAGAAAAATTGTGAACAAATAAATAACCGTCTAGCATATTTAACCATTTTCTAGGGCATCTGCATCGATCTGACCTTCAAATACGATAATATCAAAATTTACTTGTACCTTGAAAGGAGAGGTACCTCCAAAGTTGTCTCTTGATGAAGACGTGCATGTTGTTATCGGCAGGTGTTGAAGGATGTAGGAAACAATCTCCATTATTTCATCCCTATGTCGCGTGAGAGTTTTCTCAAGCAACAGATTAATAGAATATTCTACTCTGTCGTATTTATTTTATTCTTCCATGGAGGGTTTCTTGGGAGTGTGAGAGATATTGTCCTCAAGAGAGAAAATATTGAGACCCAACTTTCCATACTCGAACCTCATCGAAGACATGCGATGAAAAAAGATCAAGAGAGTCCTTCTTAGATACCACTGATCTGGATCATTTTCGGCACAAAATGAGATAGGAGATATAATAAATAAATGTACATAGATATATTATATATCCAATAATATGTAACATCCCTCTCTAGCACACTGAGCGAACTTATTCTTTGAGGACACTTGCTCGCAAGTCATCTAGATTATTATGATATTAAAACATTTGACTTTGATTATGATGAGTTATGGTAGATGACTTGATGTTTTACTGCATTGAGATAGATAGGTGCTATTGACTCAGTTTTACTGAGTGTGCAGGGTTTTGGACATTGAGGATGCAAAGGCATCGATGGAACCCCTTGGACTCTGGATCGAGTCAGGGAGTGTGCTATTGGGGTTTGATTGATTTACTGTGATATTTGTACATTTGATTAGACGACACGATGTGGACATGTTCTGACAGGATTTGTTGATGATGCAGGCTGACAATAGCTTTCCATATGACTCACATATGGAGTAAGGGGGCCACATACGACTACCAGAGAGGTTGAGGGAGAGGTGTGGACAACAACCCAACCACAGCCTACTAGCACTCACACCGTGGCTTGAACTATATGTTAACGATTACCTATTTTGAGAGGACCCACGATGTCATGAGGGAAGACTACGACAGTCACTCACGATAATTCTAAAGGGCGCGCAATAAGGTGGGGGCCTTATTCCTTAGAAGTCCTTAGTCTCCCACAAGGTTTATTGATGTCTACCAATCAATCAAGAGGCGAGTGGCACCCTTGGAGCACATGGTGTGTCTTGAAGGGCACGTAGCGCAAAGAAAAAAGAGAGGTGAGTGGCACCCTTGGAGCACGTAGTGCATCCTAAAGGGGCACGTCACGTTGATGCTATTAAAGGAAAAAACTTAGATGGCCCTAAGACACATATCTCATTAAGAAATTTTAAAACAACTTCGCTAATTAAAATGTCGCCTAGTTCAGAATCTAAGTCCTAAGTCTAAAAACATCACTACGGGTAAAATTTTGTCTACCCTTAAGAAAATATCTCTATAAAAAAATAAAAATAATAAAATTTAAAATAAAAAAAAATAAAAAAACCACTTAAGTAATAATTGTGGTCTTCATAAATTTTTGGGTAAAATGAAGAGAGTAAGAACTTAAATAAAATATATAAATAAAAGATAAAGAAGAATTTAATTATTTAACTTGTGAAAGTGTAAAAATATATTAAATTAATCATAAAAGGAAAAGAGGTTAAATTGCCCAACTGCCATTTTTAGCTCTAATAAAAAGGGGAAAGAGGGAAATTTATAAAAAATTAGGAAACTAGGAAATGGAGGTAACATAAAAAGGGAAAGAGGGGAACTTATGGTAGAAAGAGGGTGGTCAACTTAGTAAAGAATCTGCAGTTAAGAACCTTTTAAATTAAACTAACTTAGCAAATTCTTTTTAGGGAAAGTCTTTAAAACCTGTAAGGGAATCTAGGGACACCTAGGAGTAAATCTAGGAGTAACTCTGGGTGAGGGAAATAAGACAATTAATTAATTAAAGGAAATAATTAATGGAGGAATGTGGCGGGTGGATGACACTTGTACAAAGGAGATTTTTTAGGGAATTTTTATTAAAACTTTAATTAAATGAGATTTAGGGAAAGTATGGAGGTTGGAAAACTCTATAAAAGAGAGGGAAGATAAGGAAGAGGGGATCGACTGTTAGCATAACGTTACGATGTCGGATTAGTCACTTGACTGATTCACCTGTGGGAGTTGGGATTTCCCAACTCGGAGAGGAGTGGTAGCTCGGCCTTGCGAGGCGAGATGGGAGCTAGACATACCATATGGATAGTGTGTGGTGCCTTTGTGGCCTGGGGGGCTAAGGGGAAAGCAGAGTACCCCTAGCGTTGGCTGGGAGGTACTGGTGAGGTCTCGAAAGTCGGCGAGTGGGAGTTGCACAAAGCATGCGGATGTCACCCGGAGCAGGCGAACAGGAAACTGTATGTTTTGGTTGATTGATATAATGTTGTAGGATGTATGTTTTAGATATGCTTGCATAATGGGTAGGTAAACTTTTTTTCCTTGGCTAAATGAATGTCATGCGCCTTCCTAAGTTTGAATACCTCGGCGTTGTTTATCCCTTCTTCTTGAAATCAACTCATTACCTTTTGTGTGATATCCCCTCTTGTCCTCGGAGGGTATCTTGTCTCTGCGATTGACCGATTTCTTGTTGTATGGAAGCTTGATTTGATGGTTAGTGACTTCATTTCCCTTATTTCAGAAAGCATTATGCATATACCAACAAATGCGTAATTCCTTGTTTCAGAAAGCCCTTACTTATATTCCAGCGATTTATCTGTGACTTTAATGTTTCTCTACGCTTTTATAAGGTTTGGGGAATAACGATTTGTTTGGAATTTCTTATTTTGATGGGCTGGCCCATATTTATTCTTTCTGTGACCTGCCATGGATGTAAACCAATCAATGCAATGACGGGATGTTGGGTTTCACCCACCCCCACAAATGGTTGGTCCAACTTTTTGGGTTTGTTCCATTCACCACATACTAGGCTTGCCTTTCTTTCATACCAACCATCGCATTTCTGTTTACCTTAAATGCTCAAGATATTGAAACGCCCTGAATAGAGACCTTGGAGAAGTGTGGTATAGATGCGTATTTCCATTTTGTAAGTTGTCGGATCAATTGAAATAAGAATATCGATTTTTAATGTTCTCTACGTTTTTTTGTTTAGAGGATAGCGTTTCCACTGTGATTCATTTTTGTATGTTACGTCTGCTTCCCTGTTCTTCTTATTTTTACAGAGTTTCGACTGTGTTTTGTTTTCTGAGTTGACTGCTATGTATTTTTCATTTTGCCAAAACAACACAATGTGTGGGTCAAACCCACACCACCAGCGATTATAATTTATGACTCCTTTTTTTGATTGATATGATGCAGATGACCTGCATGTATCATGACTTGGAACAATTATATTAAATCCCTTACCATGTCAGACCTGTAGATATCAAGGCATGGTTATAATTAAATAACTGACAAGCAAATTTTACTTTTAGACTATTTTAATGGAAACCAGAATTTGAGACCGGATAGATTAAAGAAATACCATAGAGTTAAGGAGATCGTTAATAATCCATCTTCTTGATCAGTGGCACCGACTTGTGTAATTTGAGGCATTTTTATTGGGTTTATGCTTTTGCTGCAGGTTCAGGGCTAAATTCCCATCCATGAAGTCTGGTCCTTGACTTTTTTTCCATTCTTGTCTGCGAGTTTGGGCATTAGTCCTTCTAGCTGGGAGTTGGGATTACGACCCATTCCTTCTTAAATTCTAAACCCCTTTTACGCTGTGATGTGTGCGCTACCTTTTCTCATGAGTTTTCACCTTTCTTTAATATGTCGGCCTTACCTCAAACTTTGAATACTCCTTATGCTAGACCGACAAGAGAAGCATAATTTAGAAGCTTACGCTCGTCATCACATTACTTTGTTTCTCACGCATTGAATGACAGTCAATGCTCCTCCCTTGATTAATGTAAAAGATTTAGTACATTTACATGCTCCTTGCAGCTATCTCCAAGCTGCCACTCTCAAGGCCGTAATATCCTTAATGTTGTCAACAGTAAGTTTTATCTTTATGAGGTGGCAGTGGATATGGAAGTAATCTTAGTGACAGTTTTAGACTTGCAGGAGTTTGACAGTAAATTGTAGAACCTTACATTTTTAGACAGCCTGTACCCGTGTGTGTCGTGCTCTCTGGACAGAACCCACACCTGTGCTTCTTGCCCTTTTTGTGAGTTTTGTTTGATAATAGTTTATCCTTTGTATAGAATGGAGCCTTAGATCAAGGATGGTGTGAATTTCCTTGTATTTCAAATTATCTTTAGTGGATGGTTTAGGACAACGCGCTATCCCAGTGTGCACGTGGAAGAAAGTTTTCCTAATTTGTTTCTAATAGGGCGCAGTTTAGAGCTTAGGTGGATTGACCACAATAATTATAACTGTTGATACAACTTATTTATCTTTTTGTAATGGGCGATGTATTTACCTTATAATAGTTTTTCTTGTTGTAGATAAACCAAGAACTAACTTAATATCTCGTGGAATGAGTATAATGATTTTATTTTCTGGTGATATTGATTTGATGTTATATAAGTCAGAGGTTATAATATCAAGGTAATCTGCGCTTTTAGATTTTTAATAATAAGTTTATTGCTGAAAAGATATTTTATTCTTCATAAAAGTTCAAGGGGTGGTGCTTTTAGAATTTAGAAGGCAGCGAAGCATTACTCCTCTAGTTAAAAAGGGAAATCTTCTTGATTAGCTAGTCTTGTTTTATTCTAAAACTTTAACTTAGATGAGAAATTGTTACTTTCAAGGTTTATGCTTCTTGATTGAACTGAAGAAGATAAGAAAGGCGTAATTGAAGTTATTGATTTTTACCTCACGTCGTTGAATAGATGAGGCTTTATAAGAATGCTTATGCTTATGGATTCAGGTGTCTTAATAGAGTTCTAGGTCCCAGACTTATGACCATTGGTTAATATCATAATAAATGCCTCACTTGCTATATTAATTATCAATGTCTTGTATTTGAATAAAGGTACACTTCCAATGTTATGGTAATAGTAGTGAGTAATTTAGTGCATTAATAATGATTTTCTTATGCAATTTGACTCAATGTAGCTAACCTTGTTGATTGCAATTTTGATGGTTATGTTATTATCTTAAACTTAGTAGGCATGGTTTTCTTGTGTCAGGCAGGATGTAGACACATCCTTGTTCCTCAGAACAGTCACCAGCACTGAGACCTTAAATGGTTAAAATTGATGGGAACCTGGGCTTGAGCGTTTCTTATGTGTATTGGAGGTCCTAACCATTGCAGGGTAGGACGGGCGGGTAGCTAGCCCTTTTTCCTCATCAGTTGATTATCACTCTTTTCTTCCTGATGCTTGATGTGCATATTAGGTCGTTATGTTGTTGTCACCGTGGCATGTGACATGTTTTTCGTCACATTGCTACACAAAGTGTAATGTATTTATTACCCTTGTACACATGCACACACAAAAATATATATATTGCCATGTTGGAGAGGTTGATGTCGTGACGAATGAGAGGTTTTTTACATATGGTATCAGAGCGGGTTCAACCCGCAACTTGGGATCGCTACGGATTTTGTTGACATGACTGGATTATACTGTTGCTAATCAAGTTGATTGTGTGCATGCAAGTAATCATGGTTAGAGGATGTTGTGGAGGTAGATGATGGGGTCTGAGGGGAGGAGGCGTGATGCCTCTAGTAGCATCCACACCTGAGGGGTCTAATCCCTAGGGAGACAAGCAGGTTCTTGGATAGAAGCAGATAGTAGTTGGCTATGTTGTCAGGATGATGAGATCTTTTCAGCGCATGTCCGAGGCACTGATCATCCGTTTGGACAGAGATGAGGTCAGAGCACTGGCACCCGCTGAGGATCCACCACGCGCTCTGTTCGGTACTGGTAGCATTCACTGTGAACTCGAGAAGGTCAATTTCCCGAGTTCTTTGGTGCCCTGGATGGCATAGTCGTCGAGGCATGGTTGGAGAACATGGAAATGTGCTTCACACATTGCGATTATACCTCCAACATGAAGGTTCGCATGACAATCTTTCAACTGAAGGGGAGCACTCTTTTATGGTGGAAGACGCTCCTACCACAACTGAATATGGCCGTTGAAGATGTGTCATGGGAACTGTTTGAGGAAAGGTTCCGAGAGAGGTACCTTTCAGAGGAATTCATTGAGCATCAACTCAATGAGTTTAACAAATTACGATAGGGAGGTCGTATGATACCTGAGTACGAGATCCGTTTTATGGAGTTGGTCCTGAATGCTCTGCACCTTAACACTGAAAAACTTAAGGTCAATAGGTTCGTGTTCGGCCTTAACGACAACCTGCGTGCAAAGGATAGGATTTTGATACCTCAAACCTTGCATGATGTCATCCAGAAGGCCCTCATAGTAGAGGAGGAGCTTATCAGTGGGGGTCTGACCCAGACTCCAGCGAGATTAGCAGGGTAGGTTCCATCTGGGAAACAACAACACTAGACACTAGCGAGACATATGTCGGGATATCGTGGCTTCCAGAGGGGATCCATTTTCACTACACCCTGACGACCACCGCCTCAGTAGAGAACACCTTATTGGGGACCACCGTATCAGCAGCAACAATAGTTTAGGCCTCTTCAACAGAATAGACCCGGGTTCCAGTCCAATGGGCCGTCATCTTCTACTTTAGGTACCAGGACTACTGGGATGAAGAAGGGGTGTTGGACGTGTGGGGGGCCACAGTACCAGCGCGACTGTCCTGTGGAGAGGACTCGAGCCTCCATATCAGCAGGACCCAGTACTGTGGGAGATATGGGCAAGGCCAATTGGATTCATGCAGTAGTGAATAACCACCAGAAAGAGCACCAGTTGACTGTGCTCGAGACGACAGGTATTGTCACTGACCAAACCCTTAGTATTTTGATAGATCTCAATGCTACCGAGAGTTTCATTTCTAGTGTAGCACTAAAAAGGATTAAGGTAAAGGCAGTCGAACAGGATGAGTTTAGCTTCGTAGAGATGGATTCAGGAGCCAAATAAAAGGTTGGAGGAAAGGTTACAGGATGTATCCTTAACCTAGGAGAGTTTTTCATGAGGGACAACTTGTACATCATGACCTTAGGATCTTATGATGTCGTGATTGGTATGGATTCGTTGGAATCGCATGAGGCGATACCCAACTGTCAGACAAAATGATTGATCTTGGTCGATGATGAGGGACAAAGATGGGTGATTGTAGGCTGGAACCAGGGAGTTTCCCCAAGGTTCATCTCCTCCTTACAGCTACAGAAGAGTATGTGCAAGGGGTGCAAGCTTTATGCGATCCTTGCGTTAAACAAGAAGGGAGTAGCAGAAGGTCTAGAACACATTCCGTTGGTGAGAGAGTTTGCGGATGTATTTCTGGAGGAGTTACCTAGGATGTCATTGGAGAGGAAATTGGAGTATACCATAGACCTAAAACCAGGGATTGAACCGATAGAAAGAACTCCTTATCGAATGTCAACCCTGGAGTTACAAGAGTTAAAAATGAAATTGAAGGAGATGTTGGACCTGGGACTGATACGTCCTAGCGTGTCACCGTGGGGTGCACCTGTTATTTTCGTACGAAAGAAGGATGGATCGTGGAGGCTTTGCATTGACTACCGTCAACTGAACAAGGCCACGATCAAGAATCAGTATCCCTTGCCAAGAATAGATGATCTATTCGATCAAATGAAGGGTGCGACGATGTTCTCCAAGATCGATTTGCGATCAGGGTATCACCAGTTGCAGATCAAGGATGATGACATCCCTAAAACCACCTTTAAGATGATATTTGGACATTACGAATTTACTGTTTTACCGTTTCGAATGAAAAATGCCCAAGGGGTATTTATGAGTTTGATGAACAGGGTGTTCTGTGAGTACTTGGACAAGTTTGTGCAAGTGTTCATTGACGATATTTTGATTTACTCTCGTATGATGGAAGAGCATGACGAGCACCTGCGCTTGGTATTATAGTGTCTGCGAGAGCACAAATTGTATGGAAAATTGTCCAAATGCTCTTTTTATCAATCAAGGATTCACTTCTTAGGGCATGTCATCTCTGGCGAAGGCATCGCCGTGGATCCTGCCAAAGTCGAGGCTATTAGGGAATGTCCTGCGTCGATGAATGTCATGGAAGTGCTTAGCTTTGTGGGTTTAGAGAGATACTATCGACGGTTTGTCGAGGGATTTTTGAAGATAGCAAATTCGATCACGGAATTGCAGAAGAAAAACAAGAAGTTTGTTTGGACCGAGAAATGCGCGGAAGAATTTCGGAGGCTTAAGGAGTTATTGACAACAATGCCGATACTAAAGGTCCCTAACATGGATGTGGACTTATTGGTATGCACTGACACATCCAAGTAAGGTTTAGGCAAAGTCTTGATGCAAGACAAATGAGTGATCGCTTACATTTCGAGGAAACGGAGAAGGCATGAGGAGGACTACGCGATGCATGATTTGGAGTTATTAGCCATCGTATATGACTTGAAGGTTTGGAGACACTACCTTGTTGAACGAAAATTTGAATTAAAGACTGACCACTATGGACTACAACACATTTTTACGCAAAGCGACCTGAACACGCGACAACGACATTGGTTGGAACTGCTTAGCGAGTACGACTTCGAGATTACTTACATAAAGGGAACAATGAACTGAGTGGCGAATGCTTTGATTTGAAGACCACGCATCTTTTCGGTGTTACCTCTTTAGATGAATCTACATGAAAATATTCTAACTTTACAGTGTGACGACGATTGGTACAAAGAGGTCGAGGGTTTTATCGGAAAAAACAGAATGATGGTACCACAATATGAGCGATTTTCATTTGATAGCGATGGGTTATTGAGGTTTAAAAGTTGGATTTATGTACCGCCAAACAACAAGTTGAGAATTTTGATCCTGACCGAGGCTCATAGAGTAGTTTACATGGCTCACCCAGGAGTCATGAAGATGAGGGAAAACCTTAAGCCTTTATTATTTTGGAAGCGAATGAAAGCAGACATAGTCAACTCTATGGCTAGATGCCTCGAATGTCAATAGGTAAAGGATGAACGTAGACACCCAGTAGGATTGCTACAACCGCACGTTATTCCAGAACTGAAATGGGAGGTTATTTCGATGGATTTTATTGTTTGATTGCCACTGACGGCAAGGAGACATGACTCGATTTTCGTAGTAGTAGACACTCTGACAAAGAGTGCTCACTTTATTCCTGTGCATACGACTTATCAGGCACCTGACATTGCTAGAGTTTTCATCAGAGAGATTGTGAGGTTGCATGGTGTGCCTAAGAGGATTATATATGATCGAGGATCGGTGTTTACTGGACGATTTTGGATGAGCTTCCAAGAGGCCTTGGGAACTCAACTTAAATTTGGTATTGCATATCACCCGGAGACTGATGGACAAACTGAATGAACAAACCAAATCTTGGAGGACATGTTGCGCATGTACGTGATGGACCAACAAAAGTGTTGGTAAGAATTCTTGCCACTAGTGGAGTTCGCTTACAACAACAGTTACTAGAGCACCATTAAGATGACTCCTTTCGAGTTTCTTTGCGGGCGACTATGTCGGACACCCTTGAGTTGGGATCGAATTGAGGATAGGGTGCTGGTGGGACCAGAAGCGATCCAAGAAATGGAAGAGAAAATGAAAACAATAAGACAAAGGATTAAAGAAGCGCAGGATCGACAGAAGAGTTATGCTGATGCGCACCGTGTCGACCGTAGTTACGAGGTCGGTGATCGAGTCTTTTTGCAGGTTAAACTGCATAAGAGTTCTATCAAGTTTGGGAAGAGAGCTAAACTCTCTCTTAGGTTCGTGGGACCCTTTGAGATTATGGAGAGAAAGGAGCCCATGGCCTATCGACTAGCCTTGCCGGATTCTTTGAGGCGTATGCACGATGTTTTTCATGTATCTATTTTGAGACATTGTATTAGTGATCCTACACATGTTATTAACATGAGTTACTTGCAGGTATCGGATGAGAGAGCGCTCAAGGCTGAGCCAGTCCGCATCTTAGATCATCGTGTTCGACATTTATGACGTTGAATGGTAGATCAGGTCAAGGTCCACTGGGACCATCATAGTCTGCACTCGGTGACCTGGGAGGACGTATATGATATGCGCCAACAGTTTCCATTTTTGTTTGATAGATAGACATATGACAGTGGATACACTTATTTTGGCATTTATACTGAGATACTTTGGGACGAAGTTTAGACCAAGAGGGGGGTGTATGTAACATCCCGCTCTAGTGCACTGAGCGAACTTATTCTTTGGGACACTTTCTCGCAAGTGATCCAGATTATTGTGATATTAAAACATTTAACTTTGATTATGATGAGTTATGGTAGATGACTTGATGTTTTACTGCATTGACATAGACAGGTGCTATTGACTCAGTTTTATTGAGTGTGTAGGGTTTTGGACCTTGAGGATGCAGAGGCATTGATGGAATCCCTTGGACTCTGGATTGATTCAGGGAGTGTGCTATTGGGGTTTGATTGATTTACTATGATATTTGTACATTTGATTAGATGATACGATGTGGATATGTTCTGACATGATTTGTTGATGATGCAGGCTGACAATAGCTTGCCGACTAGACTCAGATATGGAGTAAGGGGGCCACATACGACTACCAGAGAGGTTGAGGGAGAGGTGTGGACAACAACCCTGCCACAACCTACTAGCACTCCCACCGTGGTTGGAACTATAGGTTAATGATTACCTAGTTCAAGAGGACCCATGATGTCGTGAGGGTAGACCGCGATAGTTTCTCATGATGATTCTAAGGGGTGCACAATAAGGTGGGGCCCTTATTCCTTAAAAGCCCTTAGTCTCTCACAAGTTCACCTGGTGGAGTGTTGACTCCAGGGGTTATTGATGTCTACCAATCAGTCAAGAGGCGAGTGGAACCCTTGGAGCACATAGTGGATACATAAGGGCACATCATGCAAAGAAACAAAAGAGGCGAGTAGCACCCTTGGAGCACGTAGTGCGTCCTGAAGAGCACATCGCGCAAAGAAACAAAAGAGGCGAGTGACACCCTTGGAGCATGTAGTGCGCCCTGAAGGGCACGCCGCATTGAGGATGATAAAGGAACGAACCCAGTTGACCCTAAGATAATTAACACAATAAGAAATTTTAAAACAACTCCCGTAATTAAATGTCGCCCAGTTCAGAATCTAAGTCCTAAGTCTAAAACTTCGTTAGGGGTAAAATTTTGTCTTCCCTTAAGAAAATATCTTTATAAAAATAAAATAATAAAAAGTTAAACTAAAAACCACTTGAGTAATAATTTTGGTCTTCATAAATTTTTGGGTAAATTGAAGAGACTAAGAATTTAATTACAATCGGTGGATATTAAATGTAAAGAATAAATTAATTATTTTAACTTTTGTTAGTAAAAAAAAAAAAAAAGGATACTAATTTATAATAAAATGAAAGAAAGGTTAAATTGCACAACTGTCATTTCTAGCTCTAATAAAAAGGAGAAAGAAGGAAATATAAGAATTAGAAAACTAAGGAAAGGATGTAACATAAAAAGGGAAAGAGGGGAACTTATGGTAAAAAGCGGGAGGTCAACTTAGTAAAGAATCTGCATTTAAGAACCTTCTAATTGGAACTAAATTAGCAACTTCATAATACGGAAAGCCTTTAAAACCTGTAAGGGAATCTAGGGACACCTAGGAGTAAATTTAGGAGTAAATCTAGGTGGGTGAGGGAAATAAGACAATTAATTAATTAAAGAAAATAATTAATGGAGAAACGTGGGGGATGGGTGACACTTGTACGAAGGAGAATTTTTAGAAGATTTTTATTAAAACTTAAATTAAATGAGATTTAGGGAAAGATTGGAAGTTCTAAAAATCTATAAAAGAGAGGAAGGAGAAGGAAGGAGGGGATTGGCTGTTAGCGTAACGTTACGCTGCCGGAATAGTGACTTGAATGATTTACTTGTGGGAGTTGGGATTTCGCAGCTCGAAGAGGAGTGGTAGCTCGGCCTTGCGAGGTACGCTGGGAGCTAGACGTACCATCTGGATAGTGTGTGGCCCATTTGCGGCTCAATGGGATAAGGGGGAAGCAAGGTACCCCTAGCGTTGGCTAGGAGGTACGAGTGAGGTCTCGACGGTCGATGAGCGGGAGTGGCACAGAGCGCGCGGATGACACTCGGAGCAGGCGAACATGCAACGGTACACATTTCTGTTGATTGATATAATGTTGTAGGATGTATGTTTAAAATCTGTAGGTGTATTGAGCATGTAAACTCTCTGTGTAGTTTTATGACCTGGTTGATTGATTGGTTGATTGATCTCCCTGTGGTGTTTGACTGTGACCCTTGCGTTGCTCTCACCATTCTCTTCAATTTACATTTTCGACTGCGTCTTATGTATGCAAGGATAATTTAACTCTGTATTGATGATTTCTGGAAAATTTAAAGTTTACTCTGATACATTTCTTGGAAAATTAAAATGTGATTATTTCATTTCCTGGAAAATTAAAATGTGATTATTTCATTCCTGGCGAATTAAAATGTGATTATTTTTACTCTCGGCCTACAATCTCATTCTTTAAATCTGTATTACTTAGTAGGAGAATCTTGTGTGCTTTGAAAACGAATGGTGGCAGCCGTGCCCTTCCCGTGCTCTGCATCCCTTTCAAATTTTGCTAGTTGAATTAACTGGCGAGTTACCATTGGTTACTTCGCTCCTAGACCAAGTTTTACTTCCCTGACCGTGCTTTTCTTGTTGTCAGCGATGTTGTATTTTAAGTGACAATCTATATGCTATATTTTTCAAATGGTGAATCTAGATTTTATATTTCAATGGCGAATTCATATTTATATTGCAAATGACAATCCTTTCTCTGGTATGTCAGCGAGTACATATAATCTTGGCACTCAACAATGATTCATTTAGAACTATGATCTATTGATTAAGCCTTGACTCTGATCGATTGAGGTTAGTGTTGTCTTTTTGGCCTTCTCCACCTCAGATCCCAACAGACTAGCATCAATTCAACTAAGCTTTGAACCATTGAATATAATTAGTTCAACCGGCAGCCACAACGAGTTACACTCCTTGATTCACATTATAGTCTCCTTCTAGTGCGATTGCACAACGAATTCCCTTTTCTTTTACTAATTCAGCAATGACAATCTCGTCTGGTGCTTTCCCAATGATCCCTCCTTTCAATAATGGCGGCCAGGTGGTTTCCTCTGGAGCATTGTCCACAGGGTTTCCCATCAACTGATGACTGCATCTTAACAACCCCCTTATTTTTGCTGTAGCATGTCCCTCCCTTACCGTTTTAGCATTAAACATTAATGTGGATGGAATTAGCAATGTTGACATCTGCATGCATCAATGGCTGAGCATGCTTAACCTCTGACAGAAACTGTATTCATTTTCTAACAACAACTTTCCATGTTATTTAGTTATTCTTATTTAAGGTGAATAACCAGTAAAATGCATTGGGATGAAATTGGATTTAGATGTCAGTTTGAGACCGATTGCGCATCAGGGCTACGCGTGGAGGGTGTCGATGTTTATTATAAGTAAAAGGTTACACTTGATTATGTAAACTTTGATGTGCTTGGCTGCTTACGGTAAGGATTCTAGATACCTGTGCATTTATAGTTGTGTTTCCGGGATGATTGTCCTTAGCTTAGTAGGCTTGGTCTGTTGAGTCGGGCGAGATGTATACACCTCCATGTTCCTCAGAATAGTCACCAGCCTGAGAGCTAAAATGGTTAAAATCGATGGAAACCTGGGCTGAGCATTGCTTATATGTCTTGGAGGTCCTAACCATTGCAGGGTAGGATGAGTGGGTAGTGAGTCTTATTTATTTTTTCAGTTGCTTATCGTTCACTGCTTGCTGATGCTTGATGTGCATCTTAGATCTTTATGTTGTTATCGCAGCTGCATGCGTCATGAATCATCATTGTGTTGCGACATAGAGTATATTGTCTTTATTATCCTTGTACACACGCACACACACAAAACATTTATAGCACCTGCTATGAGAGGCTTGTTGTCGTAATGAGGAGGTTCGTTACAATCTCCGAGTCTTTTTTCAATCAGTGAGACCACTCAACTAATGCTCAAGTGCCAAAATTACAATGAATGGACTTACAAATACTAATTTTTTGAAGACGCCCTTCAATTATGTCACTCAATCGTAGAAAGAGAGGTCATTACTATATTCCTCACAAAATTATGTGAAAAATGAGTATAAAATCGACTATGTTATGAACATGTGCCTAAAAAAACCCTTTTGCATGCATAACGAGAGTATGTCTCATACATGACAAATTGAACTAAGACTTTTCATACATAGAACTTTTACACAAAATAAACATCACCATCAGATTCCTCTGAAATTATGAGAAAAATGAGTATAAACACTCTATACTTCTCTCAAGGAACTCAATAGCATGCAAAATGAGGCAAACAAAACTATGAGCACCTCTTGCACGTAAAATGATGCAATATCCACTTGGCACAAAATTATATGGCATACATTCCAACCCTGGCACGATACACTATTCATAGCTAGGTTTAAATAGTCGTGGGCAACATAACCATGGCCCTATATACCCAACCTACTTTGGTACAATTTAAATAATATATTGTTAGTTGTTATAACAAGCATAACATATGGCATATTGGTAGGAACATATTTGTTCAATCGTTGGAATATTCCAGGAATATTCCCCTGAATATCATGGGTTTGATTCACATGAGGAACCGATTTTATTCTCTCCTGGACATTATTGGCCAATCATAGAGTGCCACATGACACTCTCTGGTTGGACCATCTTTATGCACAATCACCTGCCTATGTGAGCATTCTTCCATGTCACTTCCCGGTCATTTCCACGTTAGCGTACAAATGTTGAATGTAATTATCACTTGCCACATCATCGTATGGATTCCATTGCATAATTACAGATGACACATGGCACATTTTTATTGGTCCACATGGGTGTCCGAAAATGGAAAAAAAAATGAGTGACAAGTGGTAGCCTCCTATATTACCATACTTTCTTGTTGATGCCATCATGATGTCATCCTATCAGTTGTATGGATGGCCATGTTGAATCCTGTGGACCTACCACATGGAACCCCCATTTTTCCTATTTTTTCCGAACATTAAACGAACATAACATTCTCATACAACTTCTGCAGGCTAGCGCGTGGCACCCCTATTTTGCCTATTTTTTCAAAAAATTAAACAATTATAACATTCTCATAAGATGTCCATTTGAGGAAATTTGTGTTTTGTTCAAAATATATCGTCGAGCTCTACGAAATGGAGTCATTTTAAAAAGAATTTTCGAAGAAAATGTTTTGATCATTTTTGGATCCTTTTGGATCTCCTTGAGCATTCAGGATTTTCCTTGATCAATAAATTTCACCGCTCTACTATATGTGGATCGATAAGGATTTAGGTATTGACTATATTAGTTCTAACTGACCATCACATATAGAAATATCCTATTAATGATTGCAATGGTTTACAATGCTTATATTTGTATTATGCTCAAAGCATTTCCTTGACATACATCAAATTGTAATTGAAAACCATTGTCTTATCACTCCTCTTGCTCCATATCCATGAATATTGTGGTTTGAAACCCAACTAAGGAATATTCAAGAAATCGAGATGTTGTGGGACAATAAACAAATTCAATGAATTGTTTGATATATATTTCCTAAGGCTTCTTATACAAATATTATCCCTACCACATCTGCGTCAATATTCCCTCCAATATATCATTTAAGGAGACCAATATTCTTTTTGGATGTGTTGAGTACCAAGAGTAATGTTATTTGGAAGGAATCGGTTCATTGGGGTGTTGTTTAGGAAATTATAATTTGTTTTCTCTTTCCCACAATAGTTTTCCTCATGATGTGGTTTATACGAGCAAGCTATCCTTGGTAAGAAACAAAACCCTTGTTATGGATCACATGTTCCACAATTGTTATATCCAAACACATTTTCCTCAGAGGGTGGATCCTTTGAGGAACCTCTCCTCTCTAGTTCTTTTCACAAACTTGCCTCAATTTTTGTCTTTTCACAAGTCAACATGTGATTCATAGTTTTCCTTTCTTATCTCCAAGTCATTCCAATTGCCCGACTAACTACATGATGTGGAAAACATGTATTAATTTTTCATCTCAGGAAGAATCACAAGAGCCCACCACAACTGAGAATTCATCTATGAAATGCAAAGAGATGGTAATTATACCTACTAAGGGTTTTCCACACAATGAAGGCATAACAAACCTATGATATCAATGAGGGAACCCATTTCCCTATATCAATATACCCATAGTTCCTCTATTACATTTTACTCTTATATGCATATGGAATATTTAACATCAATCAACTCTTTAGTTACATAATTAGTCAATGAAGTCTATAGTATGCCCCTTTATTTCTCAAATTCTTCATTATTTTCACGACATCTCTAGATAATATTTTTCACATGCCTATTTTCGTCATTAAATATCTCTCTCCACATGCATAGAATACTTTTTCTAGTACAACACTACAACTTTGGGAGAAACCTGTTTTCAACAATTACAACCACAAGTCACTAAACACACGCAACTCCCCATTACAAAAGTTACATCAACCTCTAAATTTACAACAATAATACAAATCTCCATATATCTCCAACTCTTCTTGCGGATCAACACTCAACACTAGTCTCTATATATGTCCAACTCTTTTTATAGATCAACACTCAACATTGATGGTTGTTTCTTGCTACATTTTTCCTATGCTATATCCATTCGAAAAGCCATATTCTAACTCTTTTTTGCGATATTATATTTTTAATTGTGCCCAAAATCTCTTTAATTGTGATATTATATTTTTAATTGTGCCCAAAATCTCTTTAATTGTGATATTATATTTTTAATTGTGCCCAAAATCTCTTTAATTGTGAGAAATCATTAGATTTGCATATTTGAGTGGCTAAGCCTATATAATCTTAGTTTTCGAGAAATTTTTTAAGATGCCAAATTCATTTATGCATTCAAAAAGACAATTTAAAAACCACAAATTATGACTTCTCCTAAAACAATTAGACATCCTCATTCTAAAATGAAAAGCAAAACAATGAAACTTATAATTTAAAATTGAAAGGATTTCCTGTACCAAATGACACACATCTCAAAGACCACGCCTTTTCATAAGGGTGCACTACTCCATAAAGCACTAGGCCTAATACCCTAGGTTATTCACGGTATGTAAGAAAATAAAGACACGTTGACCTAGACTCCATGGAAATTATATTGCTTAATTTTGACTTTGTGAAAAACTTTTTTTCCGTCATTTATCAATGAAGCCTGGATACACTGTATTTAAAATATCGAGTAGTTTATATGAAGATAGAACAAAGACTTACACGGCTAAGAAATACACACTAAATCATAGAAGATAGATATTATCTAAATTCCCTTTTTTCTGTTGTTAACATCTCGAAGAATTAAACATTATATTCGAAGAATTAAACATTATATACAAGATAGATATTATCTAAACTCCCTTTTTAAAATTAAATTTCAACGAGAGTTTACTTTATAATTTTCATTATTTTTGTAAACTTCTAAATTTTGATAGAATATGAAAAATATGTAAAAATAATATGATGTGAATAAACATAACAAAGTGTTATTCAATAAATTACAAGTATTTCAAACATATTATGGGCTTAGTCTGAGTGTCATATATTTAGAAATTGTATGTTGATTCTCATAATTATTTATTTAAATTAGAATTTAAGGATTGTTTCACCATATTTATGGATGAAATTCTTAGAATTTTAATTGGTGTAAATTAATATGCCCTATCTCACACTTAATAGTATAGAATTAGAAAAATTCCTAACAACATTAACAAATATCCAATTGATATAATCTCTTGAATTCATCCTATCTATCTATCAATAAATTCAAAGTAAATAAGTGGATCTTTAAAACAAAACATTTAAACAAAACCAAGCAAATGGATTTTAAAACTCGATATGGAAAAAATGTGATATATGTTAAACATGTGCTTAATGTTATATAAACAAAGCATCTAAACAAAGCATGTAAACAAAACAAAGAAAATGAATTTTAAAACCCAATATGAAAAAGATGTGATATATGTGAAACAAGTGCTTAATATTATATAAGAAAAATGTGAAACATATCTAAACAAAGATGCTAAACAAAACAAAGAAAATGAATTTTAAAACCCAATATGAAAAAGATGTGATATATGTGAAACATGTGCTTAATATTATATAAGAAAAATGTGAAACATATCTATAGTTAATATACTTAAGATGGAATTACAGTGGCTGCAAATAACCACTCTTTATTGGATTGTGCATCATTATGCACAAACTAACAATTGAGTTAGTGAAACTGAGTGACTATTCTCTCTACTTATCAAACAAATCGTCAACCCATTTTCATTAAGGAACTAATGAAAGTGAGTTACTATTATCTCCTTGATTATCCAAAACCTAAAGGCAGGTGGTACACATCCAAGATAGTGTATTTGGAAATCTGAACTTCTTCAAAAGTTATTAATAGTATTAGTAAATTATTGAAAAGCAAAAGTTACTAATAGTATTTGGAAATCTGGAAATTTTGTAACTAAAATTAAATCAATAACCAGAACCAAGTATTTAGAAAAGGTAGATCTCCCGTAAAACTGTATCTGCTCTTTCATTATCGGTTATATGATACAATAAAAGCAGGAAAAGTTGTATTCCATACTAGTGATGTGTGTTTGCATCTTAATCTTGTCAATACAGTAAAAAGAAAAGCAACACCATATGTTAACATTGTATGAATCAATTATTATCTAAACAATTTCCTCGTCTTTTCCTACCATTATATAATCAATGAGTTTTTTCCTCGTCTTTCTCTACCATTTCCTTTTCTTCTTGGTTAATAGAAAAGGAGATTTTGTATGCCATCACTACTGGAACAACCAAAGTTGATGGAAATTGAGTAACTTTCTCAACGCATCCAACTCAGGCCTGCAAAGACTGTATTTAAAAGATCAAAGCTAACAAATAGAGACATTAAAACATAAAGATTATATGATCAAAGCATACGGGATTAACAAATAGAGTCAATAAAACATAGAGACAGTTACCTAGGTATTCAGCTTATGTACTCCATTCCATTTTCGCTTGTGTTAATAGTTGTGCATGTGTGCCTCTTACATGGCGAAGAATTGAACCTGAAATAACTGGACTACCTATTTTTTGTTGTGCTGATTTTGAATCTCGAATTCCATAGAATCAAATTACAATTTTGAATGCTAAGAAACATTAGCTTATAAAGAAAGTCAGATGTTTGTAGCACGCAGTCGTAACTGTAAAACAACTGAGAATAACAAATACCGATGATTCAATATGACTAGAATTGGTAATCATTTAAATTACCTTCAATATGAAAATCAAGCTTCACAACTACCACATACTTCATTTATTCAACTAAGAGGAAGAACTTGAAGTAAGAATATCCAACATGAAAATTAAACAAGTTCACAGAAAAGTTATTCATTGATAATCCAAAGTAGTGAGAAATGTTAGCAGCACTGAAGATGGGTCCCTCAAGATCGTTATTAGAAATAATAATAATAACATTCTATATATATACATAGGAACAGTAGGTTTCATGCGCAGCGAGATGACACAGCCCTCTTACATCTCTCACTGATTCATATGAAACTGAGTGAGTGAAGAGGATAAATAAGGACTGTGCCATCTCGTTTGCGCGCGAAACACAGCAAGCCCTCCTCTTCTTCCCGATGATCTGATCTACCCTTCCTCTCTCTGTATGTATTGCTTCTACACAAATAGTTATATAAGCATAAATTCAGATTGGAACACAAAGATAGATTCCAATATTTACAAGGAAAAAACGCGATCTTGGTCCCAATCCTTGCGGACTTCAATCGAATCTCTATCTTGATAATATCAATATTTAATTGAATGGATGGGAGACTTCCGATTATGTAGAGAGGCAGAACCATGACTAATCTTGTAGCAATTAGCTTTGACAGGTCTAAGCCTCTTTCGTAATATAATTATTCTTGATTTACTTTATCCATGACTTGACTTTACGTAGCAAATTACGACTAGTCAATAAAAGGAGACGCCTCAAAAGATTTTATTTAAGCTGAAAGGTTGCTTCTCCCAAGTCGGTGTAGGATCAAATAAAGCAGGCCGGCATTACCAGATAAGACCGACGTCAGATAACCTTACATCACAAAGAACT
Source organism: Picea sitchensis (assembly GCA_010110895.2). Taxonomy (NCBI): domain Eukaryota; kingdom Viridiplantae; phylum Streptophyta; class Pinopsida; order Pinales; family Pinaceae; genus Picea; species Picea sitchensis. The sequence goes on from SNQJ01S0001236.1 coordinate 127,888, forward strand.
TTTTTGTTGGGAACAGATGACCAGGGTGAGATCCTTTTTAGTTGAGAACACAAGACCATGGTGAGATCCATAATCTAACCAATGCCTGGTTGCACTTTCTTGTTTCAAGTGAGCATATTCCTGGTTTCACTTGTACAAGTGAGACCAAGCTGCTCCATAATCACTTTGGACATGATGTTGGGGGCAGGAACCAGCATCAATTAAGCTACTTTTTCCATGATTCTCATAGAGACAGAGGAGGGAGGGTACCTAGGCTAGTGGCTACCACATTTAATGTTGATTCTCAAAATCAGCGTCATTTGTGTGATGGCATCTAATTATTGAGAATACAAACATTTATGGAGAAGAAAATGGTACATATGTCTCAAGTATTATATGCTAGTAGGAAGTTTGATGATTGCAATGGAAAAATGGTCAGTGTTTCACATACAGTTGGTGTTCACTAAGTGTTGGAGATGTGATGGTGTTTGGATTCTCTTGACTTACATAAAAAGTGATGAATTAATTAAAGACATGATATACAATGTAAATTATTGTCAAGCTGGAAATTGTTGGAAACATGCTATGTTAATGCACATCCATGCAATCTGTTTTTCTTCATCTGCTTAACACCTTTGTGGTTTACCTAGAAAAACATTCCAAATTAAATCTTAAAAAAAAAGAAATCAATCTTGAGAAAAAATAATATCCCTTTATGGTTTACCTAAAAAAAAAACATTCGAAATTAAATCTTAAAAAAAAAA
>SNQJ01S0001236.1:128689-171898 GCA_010110895.2 Picea sitchensis
TTATTTAAAAAAAAAAAAACTAAGTTAACTTTATAGTATAAGGTATTAATCTTATTTTTCCTAAGGTATTAATCTCATTCTTCCCCAATATCGCCGTGATATCATCCTACTCCCAGAACGGCGATATCATCCTACTCCCACAACTACTGCTCCAATGTTGAATGGTGACATAACCATCTCAACAATAAAAATAAATGAATTAAAAAAAAAATATTGAAAATAATCCATAAGTTGACATATAGGTAAATGAAAAATTAAATGCTATACAAATATATTAACAATGCTAGGAAGATACTATATAGGTTAGTATAAACATAATAAACATTAAATTCCATAGTAGTTAGTTAGGTATGAAATTAGCTAATTTCAATTTCAATTTTGAAGTTAAATATTTAAATCTAATCCCTTACTATATGCACCAAACTTCAAATCAATTTTCCATGTAAGTGAAAGTTCAATGCTACAACCATAAACCTAAACGTAATAACTATAAAAGCTAAGTTACTCTCATAAAAATGGGATATGTTACCATTGTAATAATTTTATATTCCATAGTGTAGAAGTAGAAATAAGTGATTTAATAGAGAATATATTACAAGGAAAATTAAATCCTTTCACATTCCATAAATAGTATTCATTTTACTCATTTCAATTAATATAATGGGTCAATTAATTTTGTATTTTGAATTATAATTTTCAAAGTAATAACATTAAAGAATATTTGAATATTTTTTATTTAGGAATTCATAAATTTATTATGATAAATCTTGTATTAAAAGATTTTTTAGTGTGATTTTATCTAGTGTGATTTTACCATTATGATTATATTTTTATTTTATAAATTTATCGATGATAAATCTTATATTAATAAATTTTCTAATGTAACTTTATCATTATATTTTTATTTATTTATTAAATAATTTTATTGATATAAAAAATATAATTTTAAAATTATAACTTAATCTTAATCTTAATTAAAAAATCATGACTACAAAATATCGATAAAGGACTCTTCACTTCCATATATATATATATATACTTTTCGATATGTCGTGCATAGTAACTCTATTTTCAATCGATTAAAGTTCTATGATTACTTTACTTTCTATTTAATCGTACTTTCTATTTAATCGTTTGCATGATTACTTTCCATTTAGCCATTACGTCATGACTAGAATCAAATTCTATGATTGTATAGCACGAATATGTTGATAATTTTTTTTTAATAAAATCTTTGGTCTAAAATTTTCTACTCAATGATCATATCGACCCCGTAGCTACTCTCTTAATTAGCACATATTCTTTTTAGTCTTAGTAATATTCTAGATACACACTCACTCACCATAGTGCATGCCACTAGTGGCATCATGATGGGCTAAGTTTAGATCTTCTAGGTATTTTATGCTTGCATTTTTTATTACAATGCCTGATTTTGTTAGCCTATACCTCATGTTCATTTTTGTTGTTATTATGTTCATGTAAACCACTATTTTATGGTCATTTTACATTCATCATCCTCTCTTAGCATTATCTTTTCATGGCTCTCGGTTTTATGATAAGCTTCTTAGTAGGTTTTATGGTGAGCTTCTCTCTTACATGTAGTTCTCTTATTCATAAATATAATTTGTTGATAGTACATCATTTCACTTTCGTCTTGTGGCTTAGGTTTTCAATCCTCTCAGTAATCTTTGCCATATGCCTCCATATTTGTTAAAAAAATATCTACTTCTTTCATATTAGATAAAAAAAATTTGGCTCCACCATGGTTCTATTTATTTCCACATACAATGTGTTCCAACTATTTTTTTTTATCTTCTACATCGCATAGTTCCCAAATTGCATTAGCTTCCACATCGCATTGTGTCAATGCTCTACTACTTGATGATTAATTGTCTCTCTTCATCCATTTGTCTAGGGCCCGTCAATAGTACATCTAAAGAAACATGGTGTCTATTTACCTCTCCCTCTTATGCATTTTGGACCAATCCCCATTGGAACACCTAATGCCCCAATCTGTCGTGCGTAAAAACAATAGAAACCAATTATTGCCTTTCTTATTTCATTGAGTTTGTTTTCCCTAGAATCACTTGATACTTTTCCATAAACAAATTAGGCATCACTTGAGTGCCATGCCCAATTTAAACATCAACATAGTCAACATCATTGGTGACTCCAAATGCTTCTCTTTCATTGCCTTCAGATCTATCATACGCATCACCCTTATGTAGTGATGTTGCAACACATTTCATAAATCTATATTATTTGGTTGACCTTGAAGGTGGTTGTGAGTGGTTAAATACACCATTTTATCCTCCACTACCACACACACTCTCTGCCAAGGATGGATATGCAACATATTTAGTTCATAGTGCAATGCAAGCAACACACACCTCTAGTGACATGATCCTTTATTTAAAATATTGGTTCTTGAGATTGGTTCTCCCTCCTGAGTGTGCTTTACTATAGTCTCTATCAAGAAACACAATAATTTCATGTTCATCATATCAAACAAACTCTATTGCTTCATTCCAACATATCTAATTCTTTGTTATCTCATGTGGTTGGATATTGAATCTGTTAGAAATAAAGGGATGTGCTCGTTTCTCCATAGAGAATATAGAAATATTGTCACCCAACCATAGGCACAAAGGCCACCCCCGAGCAACTTAACCTTGACAGATGGAATAATTTTGGTAGTAGACCAATAACCAACCAAGGCTAGAAAACATTTCTCCAAGGGTAGCACACCAAGAAAGAATAACCAAAAACCAAGCAGAAAGTCCAAACCATAACAAAGAGAAAGTCCAAGCCAAAACCAAAATGTTAGGTGCAACGGTTGATGCTTCAGTTCCTCTCCAAACTTGTGCACCACCAGTCTTATGCAGAGAGTGAGAGTGAAAAATGAGCTCTAGCACCCTCTATTTATACTACTCTATCTCACTGGACTAGGTCGACTTCTCTTTTTGGAGGCTAATAACTCAATATTAAATATTCCTTGGAGTCAACTTGTCTCCTATGGTTATTATCCAACATTTTAGGGTTTCTCTTGCTTCCCAAAATATTCTAGTCTTGTCAAAGGTTACACTTGGAGGTCAATACGTCACGCAAATACCATAATATCAACACTCCCTCCAAGATAGGGAGGTATTAAAGGTAATGGTCTTGAGCATAACCAGACCATTCAATCGGTAACATCATCATAGCCACATGAGTTATCTCATGATCATGTAGATCAACTTATGAACAACACCATCACTATTAGTATCATCTGATAGCATCAACTGCATCATATCTCGAAGTCATACTACATCTGAGTAATCAAGCATGATGCTGAATAAGTCACTCACTCCACAAATTGATGCAAAAAATATTCTTCTAATCCGGACATATGTCCGAGAAGAATAATTGTTCCAACATATGTTGGAAGCCTTGCCATGGGATACAAGGACTATTCTTCTAATATGGACATAAGTCCTAGAAGAATGACTATCCTGGACCATTTTCCCTCCGTACACTACTGTAAACTCAGGGAAAATGTCTATCCTGTACCAATCTCTCCACTCTGGTCAATATTGTGAACTCAAGGATACAATCCATTCTTCTAATTAGGACATATGTCCTAGAAGAGTAGTTGTCCATGGTACATCAACAATCTATCAACATGGGCCATCCTCCAGATGGATATTGTTTGTCCACCAGTAATCAGTCATGCATGGACCATTATATTCCTGGAGAATGTCTGTCCATCAACAAACTAACTATCCATCTAGCTGGAAATCATCTCCAACACTAATGGGTAGTCTCCATGGAAATCAGAACAATTCCATTCAATAGAACACAAATTTGTCTATCCATAGTAGTACACAACTACTATCTAGTGGTATGCAACAACATATTATAGAAAATGACTACTAACTAGTGACATATAGTCACAACCAGTGGAACACATCAACCATAGTAGCATACAACTATTGTCTAGAGACATACATTCTCCACAGTAAGCATATCATCTAATATCAGCCTGCATAACAATATCATGCTACAAACTAAGTAATCTCGGCGATTATTCCACTCACATCTATGAGATCTGGAAGACAATCTTACCTCAAAAAGAAAAACATCATCCATGGGCTATCTGGACTATTCTTCCCAAGCATAAAAGAATAATTGTCCCTGATTTATGAGCCTGGACCATTCCTTCGGCACTAATCATAGTGCCACCTCGAGAGAATGAGTCTTCCCTTTGGAATTATTGTTCCTAATTGCTTAACCTAGACAATTCACCTAACTGGGCCTTTTCTACAGCACTAATCACAATGAAAACTAGAGAGAATGATTTTTCCCTAAGGAATGGTTGTCCTGCACAACCTCCAAAATAGACCATTCTTCGAAACTTCTCACAACTGTGAACTTCGAAAGAATGACTTCCAGGTGAGGCATACCATTCTACTTGAACACTACTCAGAGTGACTTCCAAGAACAATGATTATCATAGACCATTCCCCCACACTGGCCACAAGCGGAATCACTATCTATGGTACATAAACAATCTATCAGACCATTTTCATTGCGAAAATGATTATCTGATCTAAACCATTTTCCAAACTGGAAATTGCGTGTCGGTGAGAAATCCCAAACCACTTTCCAGAATAGAAAGGAACTTCCCAACCTGGACCATTTTCCGAAATAGAAAATGACTATCCATAAATCAATAACATATAAGTGTTCCCTCTATTACCCATTATTTTCATCACCCCTATGACCATTAATGATGTAAACCTAACCTTTGTCTTTAGAAGGATCGGTGGCCCGAATTTATGAAGGACGAAGAGAGAAGATTTTTTCCTGAGAGAAGAAGTTGTCTTTTCCTTTATAAAAACCATATTAAGGAGGATCGTCGCACCCTACCTAATGTTAGGGGTGTGATGATCCGATATTGTCTCTTTCTGTACTAAAATTGGCTTCTGATGATGTCACACTTTGCTGATTTATAGGGGTGCGATAGTTTCTGTACGTAGGAAAAATGAGCATCTTCTCGATGCCTCTAGAAGGAGATGATTCTATGGTGAGGTGGCCTCCAATCGGTTTGGATTTTACTTTATTTTTTGATTTAGTGGGATCATCCTAACCTCCTCACCTTTCCATCTTTAGCCTATAAAAGGAGAGGATTTCTCACGAGGAAAGTTAGTTGTTCTGTAGCATGGAGTTTTTGGAGGTTGAATGTTGGTTTTGAGATTTTCTTTGTCAAGATAGATTGTTGATCTCAAAATCCATGGAGAAAGAAGTGTGTGGGAAGCAAGGAACTGTTGGAAGGGACCTTACAATGTTAAGGCATCACTTCTATTCTGCTTTTCTTATTTGCAATACAATAATATATTTGTTTCCCATAAAATTGGTCTTATTTTATTGTATGACTTCTTGATCACATACATAGGCTTTGTTGAGTATACGTTGTTGCTTTCACTTCATTGGCTTGTGTCTCTTTACAGGTTCAACATCCCATAAGCCTTGGAATAGAGTGAGGATAACACTAGAGAAGACATACAATGATTAAAATTTTTCATTTATCTCGTGTTAGTTAGTATGCTCAATAATTAAAACTTAGGGAAAGTTTTATATTCTATCTTGTTTTGTTCTAGTTTCAGGGTGAAACTAGGGAGATATGTTTGTGTTCGCACTTACCGATTAGTTCGATAATAAAATTGGCGACCATACTGGGGAATGGATTTTTTACCTAGTTTGTTTTTCTTTCTTGCTTTGATTTCTTGGGTTGTGATTTCTCAGTCATTGGGATATCCAGATGAACTCTCTAACTGTTTAAATTCACTAGAAAACCTTCTCGCTTTTTATTTTTTCCATTTTTATTTTGATCGTCGCATCCTTCTTTGAGAGACAGTGCCACGATTTAAGAACAACACACTCTTCCTATTATACACAGTGCGACGTTGTCGCACTGTACTTTTCTCTGGCCTATGATGATTAGGGATCGTCGCGTTGTGTTATTCTACAACCTGCAACGATTGTGAAAAAAAAAAAAAATTGATGGTTTTTCTTACCTAGATCTTAGATATGGTTTTGGGGTGATTTGTTGGGTCTGATTAGAGTCTAATTGACAACTTTGAATATGATTTTAGCTATCTTTGAAACAAAAAATTTAATTTATTGCTTTTCCTTAGATTGGGGGCATCTTTGCATTTGAAGTAGAAAAATTGCATGGTTTTTGGCATTTTTAATCTTGAATTCTTAAAAAAATTTCCGCCTCATGGTCGAGGGGGGGGAAGAATCGTGTATTGTTGTATGGTCTCTTTGGATCATTTCTTGAATATATTGATATTGATGAGGTTAATAAATTTTTGGGACATTGTGCATCTGAGAATGATAAACATTTTGTCCTTCTCGTAATATAGCTTTCATCGAAGTGAAATATTTGCATTCTCATTTCTTTGCATTATTTAGAGTCGGTCAAAACATCATTTAGTGCACGCCATTTTCCTCTTGAGTAAACAACAACCCTAATATTAAGTTCTTACGAAAATTGATTAGACATTTTCATATTTTCTAGTAGAAAACCTACATTAGCTTAGAGTGTAGGGCTTTGGAATAGGTGTGAAAGATAACTTTCGAAAGCTGCAAACAAACATAGTATCTTGTGATAGGGAGACTTAAATCCACTTGCTACATTTTGTCCTGGGAAGCCCTTCTAACACAAGGGTCACTCACGAGGTCGCATTAGGACCGACAGAGTTACTCACCCTGCTTTGTTGGTCTTAGTGTAGAAATTGCGCATATTATTGGGGGCCACTTGAGAAGAAAATCCCATGGGTAGCTTCTCAAGTTGTTTTAAGGCTTAGATACCATGCCTTTGTGCATGGTTCAAAATGACGACTATTTACCGAGGCATCATTGTCATAATTGGTAACCTTAGTAACCTATCTATGTAGGGTCTTTACACGAGGTGACTGTGGAGGGGAAATTCTTCACGGTACCTGCAATTGATGTTGGTCAAACTCACTCAGGCTCCTTGGATGGTATACCCATGTTTATGTGTGGGATCTTGTACCAAGGCATAAGTGCGTTAAGCAGGTCATCAATGTAACTTTTCCACCCACTCTATCTCAGCCCCTTCTTACATTGTTCCTGCGATGTTGGATTTCATCACCAACTAGTGTGTTCATTATAAGAAGGTTTTGTCTGGTTGTTTTCTTCCTAGATTTTTAGCATGTGTTGTTTGTTTTCCCTAGCAAACTCTAGGTTGGATATGTTTTTAATGGAATTAGTTCCCATATTGACCAATGAAGGAACCCATTTGACAAGGGAACCTTTTGTTTTTCCTTCTTATGAAAACATTGGTCCTTCTTACATCACTACATTCAGCCTTCCAGGTCTCACAACTGGATTGTCGGTATGGTTGTTTTCCACTCTGGTAATCCCTACTACAACAAGTGATTTGTTTGTAAGAACTTTCCCCCAAGAACATCAACCTCATGTTGATCCTTCACCTTGTTCGCCTGTAATATCTTCTTCACCTTATCCACTTGCAAGGTCTTCTTTTGTTTCATCTTCTTCGTTGAGTGAAAGTTTTGAAGCTAGTAACCCAGTGGATAAGAAGAATAATAAAAGGAAGAATAAGAAGAAGAAAAATAAACAAGGGTCTAAGCTTCCAATCACTACCAAACATGTTAGAAAACAACCAGTTGTTGCTATTCATGTTGGGAGTGTTGATGATGTCAAGATCACCCAAACAACCTGTAATCCCATGTATCCTTGTAGGATTGGTAAGGATAGCCATGTTCTTAAGGATTTCCCTGGTCTATACAAGGTTATAGAAGCATGGTATACACACCCTCACAAACCCATGTCCTCAACCTCTGAACAACATGTTGATGAACTCCCATCAACTAGTCAAGATACCGTTGGGAAGAGGAAAAGTAGAGTCAAGCTCCCATGTATATTATGCAGAGGGAGTCATCAAACTCAACATTTCCCTCGTATGGACGAAGCCTCAAAATTGATGGAAGACGTGACTATTTCCCAACCTCAACTTCCAGCTGCTTATCGCAAGATTACTCTCGAATCACTTGTAGTTGATGGAATGATCAATCCGGTCCCTTCATTGGTTAGATTGGTTGATCATATGGTCAATCTGGTCATGTCCTTAGTTGAACTAGTTGACAAAGTGTTTGATCCAATCCCATCCTCGGTCAATCCCACTCCCCCTTTATATAGTGAAATCCAAGTGATCGATTTGTTTCCACACGTCGACCCCATTCTCCCCTTGGAGAAGGTATCCCAAGTGATCGATCTAATCCAGTCATCCATCGATCCTACTCTCCCGCTAGAGAGTAAATCCAATACTTCCCATGTTTTTCTTGTTGATACAAAATCTACCGTGCTCGAGGGTATTCCTCCTTCTCCCATAGAACCCCCTCCAAGTAATGAGGCCATCCTTTTTTATTGGGGTGCACTAATTGGACCTCATCTTCCCTCTCACTTTCCTTTCAAGATTAAAGTACATGTTTGTGGTCGGGACATTCCTCAAACATTGATAGATGAAGGTGCATCTGTTAGTATCTTGTTCTCTATTTCTTGGAAATCTTTGGGTTATCCTCAGCTTGTGTCAGTTATGCAGAATATGTTAGCTTTTAATAGAAGAACTACTCACCCTTTAAGATTCCTTCCTCATTTTCCCATAACTTTGGGAGGGAAAACTTTCTTTATTCATGTTATGGTAGTCCAAGACCCCTTGGATTTAGATTTACTACTTGGGAGAGATTACGTATATGCCATGAAATCTATCATGTCCACTCTTTTTTGTTTGATATCCTTTCCTCACAATGGAAGAATTGTGACTATTGATCAACTTTCGTTCATTGGCCATGACTTGACTATCAACTCAATGACCTCCTTAAATGGTTCTTATATGCAGACGATATTTCCCCCACCACAAGTAAATTATGTGGCATTGTCTCCCATGCCTTCAACTACCGATGCAGATGAGCCTTGCACTGTAAGCTCAATATCTTGTGACTTGGATCCGGTAGTTGACATGGTGATCTCTTCGGTATGGCTATTGGAGCCTAAACTCCTTACCCCTATCACGGCCCTCGACATGTGTTCTCTTGAAAGTGCATTTCTTCCATCAAGTGAAGATCTCTTGGAAGCCATGACCGAGTTTTTTCCCTTGACATGGTTTCCTTCTGGAGCATCATCCTCTTGGAATTCATGATCAAGAAAAGAGCTTTGAGCATGGTTTTCTGATTTCAAGCTTGTTAAAAAATGAAACCAACTACGAGGATATTTTTTCATCTCAGTGGAACCTTGTTAAAAAATGAAACAAATCTTATGAGCATAGTTCTTCTCATGTGTCAAGATCATTAAAAAATGAACTAGATTTTTTTTCCCTTTGTTTATTAAGTCAAGGTCTTCATTAAGTATAGTATTTGAAGCTTCCTTTCCTCTACCTGTTCTTTTGGACGAAACAAATATTAGGGGGAAATTCTTACAACCTCTAACTTTCATGCTCAAGTTAATCCCCTAGCTTCTTAAGATGGGGGATAAGTACCAACCATCCCTGGATTCTTCATTGGGAAGTTGCAATCATAGTTTTCTCTGGTTCAATCTTGTGTAAAAATGAAATCAGGTCCAAGCATACTTTTTCTTAGTTTTTAATCTTGTGTAAAAATAAAATCTATCCCAAGCATAGTTTTGTTTTGTTTTAAAGGTTGCATAAAAATGAAAACAATCTCGAGCTTAGTCTTTGTTCTTTCTCATGCTCGTAAGTACCTAAGAATTTAACTGAGTATACCTTTATCACTTTTTCCAACTCGTAAATCTTATATGAAAAAGGAACCCCCTGGAGTTCCCTTTAAAATCTTTTTAGACTCTCTAAACATAAAAATATTGTCGATCGATATTGTTCTTTTCACGCTCGTTAATGTATTAGAAATAATGTATGTTGAGCAGTAGTTTATCTCTTTTTCAGTCTCATAAGACTACTTTACGAAAAAGGACATTTTGGAGTTTTCTTTAAGTGTTTTTCAGACTCTCTAAATATTAAAAACCAGTGAGTTTACTTTATTTGGACTCGTAAAACAAACATCAGAAGGCCGATATGGGACCAAACCACTCCTTCCTAGGGTTCGTTAAACATACTCCAACAGACTCATACAAAGGATGACCTTACATTACAATAATATGTTATCCTCCTCAATATTGCATAAAAATAAAGAGGTACTCGCCATAAATGGTGGGGGGGGAATTAGGAAAGAAATGTATCTAAAAACTGTACTATATGGAAGAGTTGCCTTTGAACATGACAGCCTTTCACTCACTTTGTGTTTAGGTTGGAAAATCATTTTTTCTCTTGATCATACTCCTTTATAAGATTACATTTTTGTAGGTGATCCCTGTTATTGAGTCATTGTTCCCAAGACAGTTGTTGTGTCGTCAATATGTTCAAAGATAACTTCAAATTGGAAAGACTTCTATTGCGTCGGCCATTTCTGCGGTCCTTAATCCTTCTATTGTGTCGACCATCCTTGAGTCAGTCCTGAATCACTTGTTACTCTGATCTACCTCAAATATTTTTACCCGTTTGGTGTCATTTATGGGGGATACATTAAGGCCTTCCTGTGGTGATTCTTTTCCTATTGACTTCAACTCATTATCTAAGAATTACACTTAGAAACTAATTAGTACCTTGGAACTTGCATGCCTCAATTGAAGGTTTCCTCGCTTTTGACAATGGGTTTTCATTATTGACCCTTGATCGGGAGATTTTGCCGAGTGTTCGACTTCATCTCATTAATTTTCATTCATTGGATTGTACTATAGTACCTTGGGATTCATTGACATTAATGGTGATTTCCCTCACACTTTTTAACGGTATACACTAATGACCGGTTATCAAGTGGTTTCTACCATTTTTGACTTCATCACATGTATTCGCATGGTTAGATTCGTACTATAGAGTGGTGGAGATGAAGACCCAGAATCTTTTCTGACAGATTCAGGTTGCATTGGAGTATATTCAGATAGTATTTTTGCATAGATCCACTGTGTATGTCTCGTGTCTATGTTCAAATTTGAGTCTTTAACACATAGATCCATAGTGTATTTTTGGTGGCTATATTCAGATTTGAGTCATAATGGCATGGATCCACAGTGTATGTTTGGTGGCCATGACCTATATTACTTGCCATGGATCTTTGCATGTTGGAATTTATGCTTTGATTCATTTGTATTATGAGTATGTGAATTCCTACCTCAGTGATGATATATTATTTTACTGTATTTCCTTGTTTGTTTCCAGGTTTTCGACCAGTGTGTTCCTTGTTCCCTACACACACTAGACAAAGTATTTCAGTTATCACTCTGTTCTAACATCATACATTGGGGGGCTCTATGTTAGAAATTATTTTCATCACCCCTATCACTGTTAATGATGTAAACTTATCCTTTGTCTTTAGAGTGATCCGTGGCTCGAATTCCTGAAGGAAGAAGGGAGAAGAACTTTGCCTGAGAGAAGAAGTTGTCTTTTCCTTTGTAAAAACCCTATTAAGCAGGATCGTTTCACCCTACCTAATGTTAGGGGTGAGACGATCTCAGATCATCACAAGTTGTACTAAACTTGTCCCACGACATCATCGCACTCTGCTCAGTTATAGGGGTGCAATGATTTTTGTACGTGGGAAAAACGATCATCTTCTCGATGCTTCTAGAAGGAGAAGATTATTTGGTGAGGTTGCCTCTGATCGGTTTGGATCTTACTCACTTTTTTTATTTAGTGGGATCATCATAACCTCCTTACCTTATTCTCTTTAGCCTATAAAAGGAGATGATTTCTCATGGGGAAAGTTAGTTGTCTTGTAGGTTAGAGTTTTTGGAGCTTGTATTTTGGTTTTGAGTTTTGCTTTGTCAATATAGATTGTTAATATTAGAATCTGTGGAGCAAGAAGTTTGTGAGAAGAAAGAAAGTATTGGAAGGGACCTTACAACATCAAGGAATTGGTTGTATTCTCCTTTTCATACTTCTAATACAACAATATATTTCTTTCCCATAAAATTGGTTGTATTTTATTGTATGACTCCTTGATCACATACATAGGTTTTGTTGAGTATAAGTTGTGTCTTTCACTTCGTTGTCTTGTGTATTTTTATAGGTTCAACATCCCATAAGCCTTGAAAAAGTGAAAGAATAAAACTAGTGAGGACAAACGATGATTAAAAGGTATGTCATTTATCTCTTGTTAGTTAGTATGTTTGATAATTAAAACTTAGGGAAAGTTTTTTATTATGTCTTGCTTTGTTCTAGTTTCGGGGTGAAATTAGGGAGATTTGTTTGTGTCCGCACTTACCGATTAGTCCAATAACACCCTCCCAAACTGGGAGTAATATATTCCTTTTTCAATATGGAATTCATCTCCACGAGCCCTAGCTTGTCCCTTAAGTACACAATATTTTCATCCTGGACACAAGCTTTACCAAAATATCTACTATATGCTCATTTGTGGAGATATAGTAAAGAACCACTTCTCATGTATGGATTTTATCATGGAGAATATAATGCTTGATATCAATGTGCTTCAACCTGTCATGGAACACCAGGTTCTTTGAAAGCTTCACATATCTTTGATCATCACAATATATCACGGTTGAATTTAATAGCCAATCAAACAGTCCAGAAACCAACTTACAGAGTCGCACTAGTTTTGTACAAGAATCACAAATTGTAATATACTCTGCTTTTGCAGTGTTGAGTGCAACAGAATTATGTTTCTTGATAGCCCATAACATCGTGGAAAATCTCAAACTGAAACATATCCACGTAGCACTTCTTTTGTCATCTACACTCCCTGCCCAATCTGAATCGATAGATCCATGCAAATGTATATCATCATCCTATAGGGAAATCATATGGCTGAGTATTTTCCAAATACATTAACGAGACAATCAATTTTCGATACAGATATGGGTCTACTGGATGAGATTCTCTCAACTTCTTCAGATCTTTCATCATGGTAGTTTTCAATGGATTTGCAATCCATCATCCTAGACTTTTGAAAAACCATTTCAATATACTTCCTTTGTCATAAGAATTTTTCACCATGCTTTCGATGTACATGAGAGGCTATGCACAATTTTGTCTTCAATCCATCTAGGGTCTTCTTCCATATGCATACAAGGGTCTCATTCTGCTATACCTCAAAACCTTGAGGTTTCTCTGCATATGCCGCTTCTTCAATTACTCTGTTGAGAAGAAAAATATTTACATTCATTTGATGTAAACTCCAACCCATGGATACTACAGGAGATATATTGAATCATGTAGAGGTATATCTAGTTAATAGAACAAGTTTTCATTGTAGTCTTCTCCCTCCTACTGCAATAACCCTCTAGCCCTGAGTCTCGACTTGTATCTATCAATCCTTAAATATTTTTCACAATTTCTCACATACATTGTTCTTCATCACAACTTCCTTCCATTCCTTCTTCTTGACTGCTTCTAGTGTTTTCAAATTGGTTCAATTGGTTGTTCTAACTTCTCTTTCTTTCTTGGAATATTCATGTTCTTCCTCATGTTTATATTCAATGTTGGAATCCATGGAATCTTCTATAAATTAAATTCCCTTCTTTCTTGAAGGCTCCAACCTTCCACCATAAGAACATAAATGTAGATGGAAAACCAAGGTTATTCAAGACTTATTTTCGAAGAGTACTTATTCTAGAGTCAAACTAAACATGTGTTTCTTATCATGGCGGATACTTCCAATGAAGAACATGGAAAAATACTTCATGGTATTCACAGATTCTTCAATGTATCATATCATTGGGGACTAGATCCCTCCTAAACCCAGCTTCATGCCTGAATGAGGAATATGCATTCTCTTCTTTAGGAATTATATGATAATCTCCTTCCATCTGAGAGAGTGCATGCTTCCACCTATTGCATTTCTCTTTTGTTTCTACAAAGTGTGATAATCCTGTTATGGTTTCCTTTTGATTTCTTACTTCCTTTGAGTTTGACTCCTCTGAGTCTCTTTAATTTTTTTTCTATTTGTTTTGATTGTTTCCCATATGGAAGTTGTGCCATACATATAAACTTCTTCTATGATATCTTCTACAATGATCATTCATCAAACATATTTCACAAGGGTACCTTCCCCGAACAAGAGAAATAAGAACAAACATGAAGATCTATCTAGAGGAGATGCTAGTTCAAATGACAAACAAGTACAATAAGTATCTATATCAATCGTATTCATTTGTAGTCGATTATTCATTGCACCTACGAATAATATAATATTTCAAAGACTTATTTCACAGTTTGTAATGTAGTAACTATCACCTTTGATATACACAAATTTCAAGCTTAACAAATTTCATCAAACCTGGAACCTGAAGCCTTAACTGTTATGGAGGGTGCACTTGTTCTTCTGAATGCACTCAATCCAAGACTAAAACTTGGAAAAGATCTCTATTAATTTACCTATAGACACACTCATGTTTTTCTAGATCATATAACTTAGATATCATATACAAGTGAATATCTTTGAAAGCTTGTAGCGTCGTCCAACTTGTCTTCCAATCTGAAATAAGAGACCATCTTGACAAGAAGAGATTATAAACTCAATCATAATATTCAATGATTATAACTAGCTAGAAACTATAAAAATTCAAATTTGACCAAAAAATCAATTTGACCATAAGTCAAACTTTGACTTTGACCAGTGAACCTTTGACTTTGACTTGTCAAACTTTGACTTTGAATTTGACCAAGATTCAAACCTAGCACTTTTTCTGGTTGAGAATACCAAGAGGTGTGCTAGGATAGGGAACACTAGGATCTCAAGGAATTAGGTCAAATGATTCAATATAAGTGCCTAAACACAATGGTTAGGGTTTGTTGCAACTACATAATCAGAAAAGAGAAAGCTTTGTGTGTAGATATGATCACAAATATACCAGTTTATCAGAGATCTTAAAAGAGAAAGAGTGCATAGAAGCAAGAATAGGAGACTTCGACATAGACTACGTATTGGATGTAGAAGCACAGGTGAACATTATGATAGAAAGTACTTGGGAAATCTTAGGACAACCTGCTATGGTTCCTTCATTGGGAGGAATAAGATTGTTTAAAGGAAAGTTGATAACTCTATGTGGAAGAGTTTCCCATGTACCTATGATTTCTCACAGAGCATTGAGAGAAGAAGAATATGAAGTCATTAAGTTTGTTGACAACAATGCCCCCTTTGCTCTTTTGCTAGGAAATACCTAGCTTGAGAAAGATCAGATCCAAAGGAAAGAAGAAGAGGAAGCTCTAGAACAGAAAAATAAAGAATTATGGGATTTCATGTCTAGGAGAATAACGCGCTTACTAGAAGAATAAGAGGACAAGTTGAAGCAACTAAGGGCTAGAGACCTAGTTTTTGAAGTTGAAAGAACACAATAAGACTTAGAGAACTTATCAATACAGGAGAGTAGAGCATTTACTCCAAACAATAAGAGAAGAAGTATTACCCTCAAAACAGTAAGATAAGAAGTATTACCCTCGAACCCTATCAAACACCCTCAACGGTGTGAATTTACTATGCCAAGAGGAGATAAGAAGAAGAATGGAAAGAGGAAACTAAAGATGCAGATCACAGGAAAGAAAGCTAAAAATATTAGTAAGAAGAAATAAAAGCTAGAAAAATTGCAAGAGATTCCAGAGAGGACTTCGCAAAAGGAAGGCTTCCAGAACTTGAACCTCACCAGAAGAATAAGGCAGGTCAAATTGGCACTTCGCCACGACGGAGTGATATGACCATTGGAGGCGTCTTCAGCATTAGAATGATGCTCCAGAACTACTAGAAGCCAAAAACACTCGCCATTGGACCGTTTGCACCATTCCATAATGGATGGAATTGCATTGATTGAGGTGTTCCTACCCGTTGGAAGAACCCATTACAATGTTATCTATTTAACCTGACGAATGTGTTACCATGGACACTTTTCCTATTGTGATTATTCGAACCAACAGAGAGTTGACTATTACCATACTGTGCTTATTGAGACCTCGCCATCCATTCTTCTACCTTGGTTACTTGTTCACCAACCCAAGATATCAGATCTTGAGTGTGTATGTCGGGTGACTTTAACACAGTAGAGAAATCCATCGAAGAGATTCTGAAAGACCTCATGGCTAATAAGGTCATGTCTGTAGGAGCACAAGCTTCATCAACAAGAGGACTACAAGCATCCCCATCGACTGTGTTAGCACTCTGTAATTTTGCCCAAGGCTAAAAGGCAATCACAGAGGCAACATCAGAACCGCTTCGAGTCTTGGATCTAGCCCTCCAAGACCCAGAGAGGGATCTCTCTGTATAATATAGCTTTGTTTTGACTTCAGATTTTAGGCTAGGTAAAAAGAACAGGTAGGTTTTGTTGTAAAAGGGTTTATAAATTTGTTGAGACAGTCTACACATACATTGGTCTATGGGGTCTGTATTCAATCATATATTAGATACAACCAGAAATGCCAAATAAATCCTTCACATGGTGAGATAACACACTCACTGGGTCTTCAATAGTTTAAATGATGATGAGAAGAAAGAAAATAACTCCAATCAACAAGCACTTAAGAATCTCTTAGCTGAAGATATTTAGAAGATGAACATTAAAATCTGTAGAATCGGAAGCAGGGTATCGGGGATAAATCCTACAACATAACGCTATTTATACAGATTGGTTATAGAAAAACAAGATGATCGCATAGCAAGAAAACATTTAACGGAGAAATCCACATCACCATTAAACATGCACAGGAATCCTGTCAAGAGCCTCTTTCATTAATGGAAGATCGGTTCAAATATTCTGACTCCATGGCCACCGATGAAGATCAACCCTATTACATTAAAATCATCTCAATATATAAGATACATCTCTTCATCAAGTTCCGAGAGTCGGTTCAACCGTCTCGACCGAAAATATCCCTCCCATCAAATTGGTTTTCTGTTATAAAATGGACCATTTTCTACGAAAAAAGGGGTCCGTTCAGGCGTGATTATTTCTTCAATGATGACACCTAGGCGAAAACTGAAAGAGGTTATAGTATATGGGAATGTTTTGGACAAAAACCTCCTCCGGTTTCGCAAAATTCATCTCCGGCTGGTCGTGGCGACTCCTGCAAAATAGGGACTGAAACTGAAAATGGCAAATCTGGAAAAATAGCCTTCGAAGATGACTTCTACCTTCTCTGCTCGTAACTCCGTTTCAAAAAAAAAAATGGTTTATTCCTCATCCTATGCTGACCAAGCCTCTCAGATTTTAAAATTAAGTCTTAATTTTCGGGGATCTCCGTGGGAAGAAGACATGGTGAAAATGAGCAAAAATGACAAAAATGTGCAAAACGGACAGGAAAATTTAGAATTTTGCATTTCGTTAAATGCTGCGAGCATGAGGGGTCCGGAGAATACACAGACGTAGATTTGGTTGGTCAAAACCGGACCGTTTAAAATAGCATGGGTTTTAATTTAATTCCGGCCCCCCCCCCCCCTCGTTGAAGCTCGAAAGGTGAGGGGGGCTATGGAATTTATTTGGTGCGTTGATTATTTTTTGTGGTATGGTGGATGGGGGGGGCGCGTACATGAAGTTGTGCGTGAGTTTAGTTGGGTAGGCGGGGGTTTTAGGGGGGGAGTTAGTGGGATGTGGGAGTAAGGGTGATGTGGGGGAGGGTGAGTGGAGGTAGGTGGGGGATGGGACGTGGGTGGTGAGTGGGGTGTGGTGGGTGCATTGGGGATGGGGAGTGATTAGGGTGATTCTGGGACTTAGGATTAGTTTTAGTTTATTTCTTATTTTGTTTTGTATTTTATTTTTGTTATATATTTTTTATGTTTTCTTTTAATGTTTTATTATATACTATATTTGTTTTAAATTTGTTTTATTTCTTTTCATGTTTTATTTAATATTTTTAATTTTTAATATAGTTTATTACCTTTTACTTTTTAATGTTTCTTTTAACCTTTTTAATATTTTTTAACATTTTGTTTTATTAATAAGTTTTCATTTAGATAAACTAACCTTAGTTACTAACTAACTGCTAATCTAAGTTTATTAACTCAATTAATAATTGATTAATTAATGGTTAATTAATAATTAATCAATTATTCAATTGGATGTTGTTAACCAATCTAACCTATACTAACTACATTAATATTTTTGTTTTATCTTAGGGTCTCTTTATCTGGGGATGATAGGAAAAAATGGTCAAAGAGACAGCTTATGACAAGGGGGTGAAATGCGATGTATGAAGGATGCAGCGAGGTGATGGAAGAATGGCTGACAAAAGAGATGGAAGCGAGGAAGCCCAGAATCACTGAGCGGACTTCCATCATCCTGAGGAGATACAAATAGATACATATTAGTGAAGACCCAGTTCCCATAATTTATGGGGGTGATAGCAGTGTAGCTCCACATGGGGATGGCGACTTCTTCGGAAGTGTCAAAGAACCACAGGACTTCTGAACATGGGACGAGCTTTATCCATTGAAATTTTGATCCAAAACTTATTCTACAACTGTGTTTGATCTTTGGTAGAAATCAAATGAAAAATGAAAACTGTTGAAAAAGAGGTGCTCATAATGCTGAGCTTATTTGCTTTCCTACCTACCTACCCTACTGAGATCATTTCTCGGCTAGGTAATGGAAAAATGCTTATGGAGCCAATCCGGCCAGTTGATTTAATAACTCTGTTCTTTGCAGAGTCTGTGAGAAACTCAGAAATAAATTTATTACTTGTGCTTGAGAGTAACTTCCATCGTGCTTTCCCTTACATAAGGGTGATCAGCCAAACAATGGGAAAAACATCAGCAGCAGAAAAATATCCTGTATTAAAAATTTGTCCATATAGGCGTCTGAGGTCGATTATAGGTTAGGCCCGTCTTTTGGTTTTCAATCTCAGACAACTCATCATCAAGACTCAATTTTTCACCTATACATTCTGTGTCTTTCAAGGTTCTTCAGCCATTGTGGATGCTCGATGGTTTGAAATGATACCTGCTGAGAAAACAAAGAATCGATTGCGGTATGTCAATATCCATAACAATACTTTTATCTCATTTGGAGAATGAAGAATAATTTTGACCACACATTCCATCTAACAGATCAACTATTGAATCCTAAAAAGACTGACAAGACTACTTGATGACTCAAATAAATTTTCCTGCTTGTTTTTGTATTCGTCCTTCAACACTTGTCCACGAGTCTTCTTCAAAACTTGAAATGATTTAAGAATTACAATTCTGAGTTCTTTGGGATCAACTCAGAATCTTCCTCAGGCTCTAAGCTATCATCAAGAATTTGAAAGTCAATAATATGCATCCAAGAGTGCGTCTTTGGGTTGACGACCTCCACATGTCTCGATAGGTATCATCTGATTGATTGGTCAGGGACATTTATGTCTTCACTATTTACCACTAGCCAAGAATTTCTTTTCATGAATTGAAAAGATGAGAAGTATATGGGAGCAGTGCTTTCCTTGCTGAGAATTTACGCACATTCCTCCCTTCTTGTCACTTAGTATGTCTGAGCTGATTGTCGCATTTGAAAGGTAAATGATCTTCTTCTTTCCAGTTACATGCTGCCGGTTCCTCTAAATAGTCAACCTCTATTTCAGCTTCACGATCATCATCATATTGATCCCACTTGGGTGGACAATCCAAGTAAGGAATGTCGTCAAACATGCACATCGTATCAGCCGGTTGCTCCTCTACAGATTGAGATGGAGCTTCATCTTTGAGTACATTGTGAATTGAATACATGAAAAAAAATCATTATCCAAACAGGTACCAAGGGTGTTCAGCAACATGTTTGGGAACTGTTACACTTTCTTTCTCTGAAATCAGGGGACCATGATGTCTTTGGACAACAAACTCCTCTTTTGCTGTAATTTTAAGCATCATCTTTACTGCATGGTGGCCAAAATCTCAGTTTAAGCTGATGATTCCAGTGCTTTCCGTTCTTTGTCTTCCAATGTCCTCTTGATCAGCAAGTTGGTTTCCACATCAAATGCAATGTTTTTCATTTCTTCAACTGTCGCAGTGTTCCTTTCTCTTAAATGTCATCGGGGTCCAAAGGCATGGGGTAATGCAAATGGTGATCTGGAGGTGTACTTATATGTTGGTATTGCATGATATGTGATTGAATCTGGCTGAAAGCGATATACTTGTCTCCCACGACTTTCTTTTCAATTGTTCCTTACTCTTCAAGGATGAGGGAAAACATTTCCTCGACACCCACCTATCGAGAAAACTTGCATGAAGCTAGCGAAATTTTTATGATGCTAGCATTTGGAAGGTTCTTAAACCACTCTTTGACTTTTCCCAGACAAGGAAAACATTGATGTAGACATCATCATCTTCAACCTGTAAAAGGTCAAAGTATATAGGGTTTGCATATGTTTTTATTGATGATCTTGGCATTCTCATCAAACCTATCTGATTATCAATGTAATTGTAGGGAGGTCATGGAGGATGGGAGGTAGGTCTAGAGGCTTGTATGCAATGCAGGATTTTTACAAGCGAGAGGGAGATGAAACCAGGAGGTGTCATACATCTAGAGATTTTCACGAGGCGGGGAGATAAAGCGGAGGCTTATAAACATCCAGTCAGTGATGGGAGACAAAGCCGGAGGCTTATGTCCTACGGGGTTTCTCTGAGGTGCATCTGGGATGTGCATAAGTGTATGAGCATGTACATATTCCTACAGTTGTGGGTATGACCTCTTGAGACTCAACAATTGATTGATAGTCCAAAATATTCTTCAACAATACACTTCAGACCCGAGGAGCTTAGAACAAAGGCAAGACAGTGCAGATAAAACAAATAGCAATACGAATATGACTGAACTTGAATACACGGTCTTTCTTGGCAGCTTGAATTAAATAGCCGGGTTCTTCCTCGATGGAGTCTTCGAGTTGGCAGCATGCGGGCTGTTTGGAGTCGCCGAGGTGAATGATCCTGACCTTCTTATTATGCAGTCCTTGTCCACCATGAGTGATCAAGTGGAGGCAAGAGATATGCAGGAAAAGTTCCCGATTAAGGTGCCATTATGTTAGCACTCGTAATTTTGCCCAAAGTGAAAAATCCTGAGAGCAACATCGAACGCTTTCCGAGTCTTGGATCAACCCTCAAGACCAGAGGAGGAAGTTCTGTATAACCATAGCTTTGTTTTGACTTACAGTTTTAGTGGTAAGAAACGGTAGGTTTTATTTGTAAGGGTTTATAATTGGGATACACAACACACATCCATTGGGCTATGGAATTAAAATTAATGAAATCGAGATACAACCCGAAAATTTGAAAGTGCTTTACAGTGAATGCTTACTCACTTGGATCTTCAGCCAGTTTAAAATTGATGGAAAGAAAAGGAAATACTCAAATCAGCAAACTGCCAAGAATCTCTTGCTTGAAGATATTTAGAAGATGAACATTAAAATGTGTAGAATCGGAAGCAGGGTATTGGGGATAAATCCTACAACATAACGCTATTCATACAGAGATTAGTTATAGAAAAACAAGATGATCCACTGAGCTGAGAAAACATTTACTGAGAAATCACATCACCGGTAAACATGCACAGGAATCCTGTCAAGAGCCTCTTTCATTAATGGAAGAATAGTTCAAAAATGCTACAGCTCGATGGCCACAGGGCATGAAGATCCAACCCTATTACATTAAAATCATCTCAATATATAAGATACATCTATTCATCAATTTCCGAGAGTCAGTTCAGCCCGGAGTCTCGCCGAAAATGCTCCACCATACATCAGTCCGGGTTTTACATTGCCAAATGGACCGTTTTCTCTGAGAAAAAAAGGGGTCCGTTGACGTGATTATTTCTTCAATGAATACTACACCTAGGATAAAACTGAAAGAGGTTATAGTATACGGGAATGTGCTGGACAAAACCTCGGTTTCGAAAAATTCATCCCAATTTGGTTGTGGCGACTCCTACTTAATCGGGACTGGCCAGAAAGCCTTGAAATCTGGAAAATAGCCCTCAGTGCCTTAGAGCCTGCTCGATCATAACTCCACGTTTGAAACTGAAAAAATGGTTTGTTCTTCATCCTGTGCTGACCAGAAACCTCTCTCAGATTTTAAAAGCGTCTCCGTTTACTTTCGGGTCTAGTCGGAAGAGACATGGTGAAAATGAGCAAAAATGTGCAAAAATGGTTTTTTTAGTAGGAAAAATTCGGACCCCCATTTCGTTAAATGCCGAACGCCCAGTGGGGTCCGGAATTGCACCTGGACCATAGATTTGATTGGTCAAAACTGGACCGTTTAAAATAGCATGGATTTTTAATTTAATTCCGGAAACCCCCCTTTCGTTAAATTTCGGACTCACGGGGGGGTTCGGAATTTAACATGGTACGTTGATTTATTTCGTTATACTGGATGGGGGGGGCGCGTACATGAAGTTGTGCGTGAGTTTAGTTGGGTAGGCAGGAGTTTTAGGGGAGGGTTAGTGGGATGTGAGGTAAGGAGGTGATGGTAGGGGAGGGTAGTGGAGGTATGTGGGGAGGGTAGTGGGTGGTGAGTGGGGTATGAGTGGGGTACGTGGGGATGGGGGTGGGTGGGGGTGGGTTTTTTTTTTTTTTTTTTTTTTTTTTTTTTCATGTTCTTTATTTTTTGTTTTATGTTTATTTTTGTTATATATTTTTTATGTTTTTCTTTTTTAATGTTTTTGTATTATATACTATATTTGTTTTAAATTTGTTTTATTTCTTTTCATGAACATTTAATATTTTGTTTTAATATAGTTTATTACAGCACACTTTAATGTTTCTTTTAACCTTTTTAATATTTTTAACATTTGTTTTGGTAAATAAGTTTTATTTAATTAAACTAAACTATATAGTTACTATACTGCTTGCTAATCTAAGTTTATTAACTCAATTAATAATTGATTGGTAATAATTTAATTAATAGTGTCATTTATTAATTCAGTTAATTTGTTAATGATCCTATATACTATGTGTGTAATATGTTTTTTATCCTAAGTCTCTTTATGCAGGGACGGAGAGGCGCGAAAAGTAGTCGATGGGGCAACAAAACAAGGGAGTGAGGGCACAACAAAGGATGAAGGATCGTGAGGTGATGGAAAAATGGCAACAAGAATGGGCGAGGCGGGAATCTGGGCGGACTTCATCATCTGAGGAGATGCCAAATAGATATATTAGTATTTGATCACGAGGGAGATGCCAAATAGATACATATTAGTCAGAAGACTGATTCCCATAATTTATGGGGTGATAACAGACTGCACGTCGATATGGGCCCTCCTGAACTGCGACAGAGAAATGAACCAAGCATCGTGTTGAGTTGGCGAATGCGAAGCTCATCCCATCAATCCTTCCCGACTACATCCCACCTCTGGCTGGTGCGGTGATTCGTGACAATGTCCTAAGGGACTTCAACTACACAATGATCACCTGGTACCTATTGAAGAGGATACGTGCAGTAGGACTACATTTGGAGAGGATTATAGTGCTTAATATCAATGACTTCAACTTCATAGATCGCAAAAACTATGGAATGTTTGCACCACACAGATATTTGATAAAGAAAACGGGGAAGAATTTGAATATAATACCCCAGTCGTTGACCATGGGCATCGGAAGATCGATGATCCTCAATGTAATGAAGTTACCACACTTTGACAAACATCAGGAGGTTAACATCTGCGTTAAACTCTTATTGTCGTGCTTCCATGGAGATTACTTATGGCTGGACAGGCGCATCAAGTATATCCGAAGTTGATCCACCGGATCACCGGATTGAGCATGAAAGGACCAAACCCATAGGAATTTTACCCAACGAAGTCTGCAGATCGTGCCCTGGCAGAGAAAATAGAAGACACCTATCGCGATGTGGAGAAGGGGAAGTGGGGATATAAGGTATCCTCCATGCAGAATGGTTGTGTGCGCCTAGCTTTTGAGTTGATCACTTGTAAGCTCATCAGGAATAATAGACCAACACAAGTCACGGGGTTTATCATTGACCTCACAGGAAAATGCATTGAAGGGTTGCAACTGAACTGGGCGAGCTACCTTGTCAACCGGTTAGAGGAATACTATCGCAAAGCTCGGGATGATGGCTATTAGTTTCATTTCAGTTGGTTGTTGATTCGCATTGCCTTCATTTCTTGGGAGATGCAAGAAGGAGTGGCGTTACCTAAAATTGAGTCGTCTAAACCACTAGTTGTGAAGTTCACTACGCTATGGTATTCAAGTGACATGGCGGAGAAATGGCAGTCAAGCACGGTGCTCCACACCTATTATCTATAGTTGAAGAGGGCCATTGAATCATTCCCTTGCATGCCATTGAATACCCTGCACAGGTTCATGCCATTTGCAAAGTTCCACATAGACAAGAACTTCATCTATATCACTGTGCGCGAAGATGAACACAAAGAGGAGCTTCACTCCTATTACAAACTCACAGAGGAGGACATGGAAGAAATAATCAAGGAATGGATTGCAGAGTTCCTTGTACCATTTGAATAGGAAGAACTATCTAAAACCAACCTCATCGGAGTCCCTATGGTCACTCACAAATAATATGATGCACCGAGCAACAACAAGAAGAAAAATAAGGAAGAGGTACAGGAATTAAGCAACACATCAAAGGAAACTACACCAGATTCACCTAAAGGAGGAGGAGGTGACAAAGTAGACAAAGAAGAGGATGAAGGGGAAGAATACAAGTAGAATGAGGGTGAAGCAACATTGCCTAAAGATCCCGTAACAGAGGGAGAAACATCCAAGAAAATAAAGGGTTCCCCGACGAATCTTCATCCCGGAAGAAGTCAGAAGCTAATAAACCTCCATTCCACACTATTCTCACGGTGGATGACATTGACCTTATCATTTATATTGTATCAGATACCTTAGAGGACATATTGCAGCAAAGCGAAGCCAAACAGGAGACAATGTTTGATAGGATCGAGGAAGAGCTCAAAGGGCTACAAAATTCTCTTTATTTGGGATGCACAATGCCTACTGTGTTGTTTCCAGCAGGGGACATAGAAGTTGGATATGAACCTGCCCAGCTATGCAGACTAGCAAAATCGACTGAGGCTCACCTTCGTCATTTCCATGAGGAAAAAGAACAGGCCATAAAGGCCCTGAAGCAAGCAAATGAGTAAGCCATAGAGTAACGTCGGGTTGTGAAGAAAGAAAAACATGACCTCTAGGTGAAGTTTGCAGAGGATAGAGTGTATATCCAAAAGGAGAAATAACAACCGGTTGCAAAGCAGATGGGAGTTAAAGAAGAAATCACTTGAGCACTTCGCTCTGTGATGGGACTAGCACAGATGGAATAAGAAACCATTGAGATCTAGGTGGGGAAGATCGTTGAAGACATTCAGAATCTCCAAGCATGAATAAAAGAACTAGAACTACAAGTCATTGCAAGCACTCCGCAGGAAGTGCAAGATCAAAGAGAATAAACTACCCAAATCCCAGTTGAGAGAATCAAGTCATTGGCCTTGGAATGCAAGAAACTCAGCAGTCAAAGTGTGCATACCTATGAGCGCCTTGCAGAGGACCCTAAACTAAGGACATTGGACTCATAGCTCTAGGAGGCAAAACAATAGGAAGCAATAGTGCAAGCACAATTGAAGCTGTTGTCACTAGTTGAGAGGATGAAAAGGTCCCATGAAGAATGAACCATTCAACAATAGGTCCATGCCATCCACAGTAAATTCACAGAAGTGACCCAGACCCTCTAGCCAGTAGAGGATGAATCTTGCACACTTTTTTAGGAGATTGAAAGACAAGGTGCACATCTAGAACAAGTAGTCACCGTGGTAGAACAATGGTTCGAAGGACCAGTGACTAAGAAATTTATTCAGGAGTTCACCGAGTAGGAGGCTCTAGCGAAGCAGTAGGTCGAGGCAGGTTGAGGCCTTCAAGGAAGATTTACCCAAATCAGAGTGACTCGAAATGACTCACAGGTAAGTGTTGGGGTCCTTTTTGCCCTTTACTAGGTTTTGTGGAAAATTTGTTCATGTTTGACCAATTTTTGGGACTTCAACAGGGTCGTCGAAGAAAAAGTGCTAGGTGAAGTGGAGATAGCGGGATCTCGCCCCCTTTTGTGATATTTTTGGGTTTAGGGTTTTTGTAACGGGTATGGGATGTCGGCTCATGGGTTTACCCATGTCTAGGCCCCATTTGTAATGTATAAATAGATATTTAGGTGATGTAGGAAAGCATTAGTGGAGAGACCTAGTAGAATTGGCTTAGTGTGGAGCTAGAGGCTTTGTTCATACTATGTGTTAAGAATTGTAGAGGTAAGTGCAAGTGATTTTAAGAAGCTTGTGTGCAGACTGTGTAAGAAGGATTTTTGTTGTGACCTAAATAGGGGATGGATGATCTAGGGAGGTGCGCGTAGATCTTCTGTCCTATGCGGAGTTTTCTTTGTGGCTCTATGCATTTAAAGAAGATAATGAAGAAGAAGAAGAGTTGATGGACGTAACCCCATGCTGGGGGTGAACCAAGTATATCTTGCGTTATGGTTGCTTTGTGTGATTGATGTGATTTATGTTAGTGTTTTCATATTTATGTATGTTATATGCATATGATATAGTATCTTAGTGTTTAGTAATGTGAATGAATGCTAGATCTTCTCTATTTCTATGTGCTAAGTGCTTGGGTGTGTTAGATCTTGTTGAATACTGCGCTCTTCTGTAATTAGGGTTTTACCTGTGACGTGAATAAGGGTTAAATACTAATGAATGTTAACTACTAAGTCCTCTATTAAGTATTGTAATCATAGATCTGTGTCCCAGCTAGGTTGTAGACAATTGAGTCCTGCAACCCTCCCTACCTCTACCTCGGGTGAGACTTCATCTGTTTCGCAGGTGATGCCGAAAGGGATGGTAGTTAGGGTTTTGTTCATGCATTGTTGTAGCGTTGAACCCTGGGAATGCCCCTGTGCCTACACCAACCAAGGCTAGTGCACCTTTCTCCAAGGGTAGATACCCAAGCATGAATAACCAGAAACCAAGAATAAATTCCAAACGATAACCAAGAGAAAGTCCAAGCCAAAACCAAAATGCTAGTTGCAGCAGCTGCAACTGGAGTTCCTCTCCAAACTTTCAGACCACCAATCTTACGCAGTTGTGAGAGTGAAAAATGTGCTCTATCACCCTGTATTTATACTGCTCTATCTCACTTGACTGGGCCAACTTCTCTTACTGGAGGTTAATAACTAAATAATAAATATTCTCTTCATCGAGCTTGTCTACTAGGGTTATTATACAACGTTTTAGGGTTTCTCTTACTTCCCAGAATATTCTAGTCTTTTCAAACATTACACGTGGACGTTAATAGCTCCCACAACTACCATAATATCAGTAAAATATAATCTTATGGATTTTCCATTCACCCTTCTAGACAAGAGATATTTCCATGTAAAAGGGCCAACCCTATTAGATCATTCTATTTTAATGGAAACATAATCAATAGTGTAGTTTGTCACTCCAGAGGAAAATGCTCACCATCATGTTTCAACTCATGTACATACCATTACTAGTAATCCAACAAATCACGATTTTTATCTTTAGCTGGCCATTGTCAGCATAGAAAATCATGGTCCCAAAGGAAAAGTTGTGATGACATTGATTCTTACTATGGGGAAGCCAAATTTCTAAAATAATTGTTCCTTCTATAGATCCCTTGAAAATCTCAACATGATGGATCTTTGGGGTTTTATAACTGATCCTAAAACGCTTAGATGTCAAAATTAGTTCTTAAGTACAAATAAACATCCCACCAGAATCGGGAAATGAGGATCATTTTTCACTATTTCCAAATAACATGTGAATGTCTTACCTATCCATACACTTCAATAACACTGATGAATAACTTGTGGAAATAAAATGTTGAAATGAAGTAAGATCAACAAAAATTCAAATGACACAAACAATTTGTTAACAAAGTTCACCCCAAGAATGATTTTAGGGGTCAAATTCCGCTCGTGGGCTAATTTTCCATGGTTTTTCCCAAAAAAAGATTTGTTATTCTAAAAATGATTCACCCAAATTATATAGGATAAAATTATTTAATGTTAAAAATCACCAAAATTTTATGCAATTTATATGAAATGCTTAAAAATTTGAATATTTTTAGAAAAATATTGCCAAACATTTTATAGTTGGAATATGAAGGATTAGTAAGATTCGCTAATGTTTCTACAATTTAAAATAAATTTCCATCCTTAAAATCATCCTTGGTTCACCCATCTTGGGGTATGTCCCCAGGTCCCTTTTCAATTAGTGAGAATCATCAATTAATGCTCAAATGCCAAAACTACAATGAATGGACTTATAAATACCAAGTTTTTGAATATAACCTTCAATTTTTTCACTCAATCCCAGAAACAAAATTCATTACCAATTTCCTAAAAAACTTATAAGAAAAATGAATATAAACTCGACTGTGTTTTGAACAAGTTCTTAAACACCCCTTTTAGCATGCATAACGAGACTATATGTCCAATACATGACAAATTGGACTAAGAATTTTCATACATAGCAATTTTACACAAAATAGACATTACCATCAAATTTCTCCAGAAAATATCAGAAAAATGAGTATAAACACTTTATACTTCCCTCAAAGAACTCAGTAGCATGAAAAACAAGGAAAACCAAAACTTTGAGCAACTCTTGCATACAAAATGGGGAAATATGCACTTGGCACAAACTTTTATGGCACACATTCCAATCCTGGCATGAAAACACGTGGTTTGTACACTATCTAGAGCTAGGTTTAAATAGGTGTGGGTGGCCTAACCGTGGCCCTATATACATAGGATGCTTTGTTACACTTTAAATAATATATGATTTAGTTTTTATAACATGCATAACTTATGATGTATTGGTACGAGAATCTTTGTTAAGTCATTGGAATATCTCGAGAATATTCCCTTGATGGTCATGGGTTTGATTCCCACGGGGAACCAATTTTATTCTCTCTTAGCCATTATTGGTCAATAAGAGAGTGTTACGTGACTCTCCCCTGTTGGTCCACATGAATACACAGTCACCTTCCTGCATCAACAATATACAAAATCACTTCCTAGTCATTTCCACATCAACATACAAATGTTGACTATATCTACCACCCGTCACCCAGCCACATCATATGACACTTTCCACATAGTTATTGGTCCACATGGGTGCGTGGAAATGCCAAAAATAAGTGACACATAGCAATATCTTGTGCTTCCATGTCATCTTGATGACATCAACATAATGTCATCCTGTCAGTTGTATGGATGACCACATGGAAACTTGTGGGTGTACGACATGCCACCCCCATTTAGTCTATTTTTTCCAACTTTAAATGACCATAACTTTCTCATACAAAGTATGTTTGAGGTGATTTTTACATTGTTTGAAAGGTATCACTGGGATATACGCAGTAGATTCATTTTAAAAATAATTTGAGAAGATAAATGTTCGAGCATTTTTGGATCCTCCTAGATCTCTTTGAGCATTTCAGATCCTCCTAGATCACACCTCCACATTGAATAACGTTTGGACCTCCAAAAGTATGGATCATTATGAAATCAAGTCAGGGTACTTTCATCGCACTTGTCCAACATAATCCATATTTGTTTCTTGGATAACGAGCACTTGACTCATCACAACCATTGTTGACCAAGTTAACCATTCCCTTAAATTCACTAACTCCTCCATTAATCTTTGCAGTAGCTAAGCATATTCCATTGACTAGTAATAAACCAAACAAAAAAATTTAATATACATATGTTAAGGAGAATGAACCATCAACATATTTGTCCTTCTTAATAGGAAAAACATCAACAAAAGGACCTGTTTTTATTTCAACCGTAGGCTGTAAATTTGGATTCTGGATACTAGCATTAACTAGAATTTTTACGTGTCGTGTAGTGACAACTATAAAATTAGTATTCATCTTATGATCTCTCAGAATGAACTCAATCCATTCCTCGAAAATATTATACTTGTTCTATTCCCTATAGAAAATGGCCTTCTTGTCATACAAGTATGGAATTCCCAAAACCATCCCGCAAATCTCAAGTGGAACCACGTCTAACCCTACCTCATCAATGAAACTAGGTGTGATCTCAAATCGTAATTTGCATTTCTTAGTTACATGGACCTGATCATTATCACAAATACAACCCAAAGGATACAGTCTCAGATGAGGCCTAGTTTCCAATTCCATCTTTTCAACAACTTTCTCTGAAATAAGATTTACTTGTGATCCACTATCAACAAGTGTATCAATCTTAGTGTGCTTTGAGATAACACGAAAATGAAACAAGTATTTTATTTTCCTTCCATCAAGAATTACATTAGTCTTTGCAAAATAAGTAGATTCACTAAAACTTGCAATATAATATTTAACTTTGATTCCCATAGTTATAACCTTAGTTTCATCATCAAAATCTGATCCAAAATCCTGAACTATGATCGTGGTATTCTTTTTACCATTCTTATCTTGAGCCCACTTTGGTTTCAATTCTAGATGCAACTTCCAACCATGCTTCTCATCATTTCCTTTTTTATCGCAGTGAGAACATGTAGGCTTCTTCTCTTCATCCTTCTTCACTGTAAAGTCTTCTTATTCTTCCCTTTTCCCTTTGACTTCTTGTCGAATTCATGTGGCTCTTCTCACACATCCTCAATAAAATGTTTTACTTTGCTCACTTCAACATGAGTATCTTGTATTGATACTTCTTCAATATTAGTAGGATTAAATATCAGCATTGTATGGCTAAGAGATCGATACATACCACCAATATACTTTAGAAGAGTCTCAGTAGTATGTAATAGAATTCCAAAATATAATGCTTTCTTCTTAAATTCCATTGTATAAGCTTGAACATTTTCAATTTTTCCTTGTTGTAAATGTTGCCAAACAATCATTGATGTTTTCACATAAGCTAATGGTTAAAATATATTTCTTAATGCAATAGTAAATTCAATCCAGGAAGAGATAATTTCACCATGTTGAATAAGCTCAGCTTGTGTCCGACTCTCCCACCATATAAAGTTTGTGTCACTCAGGAGAGGAGTATCTAACAATATCTTTGAACTATATTGCATGTTTTTTTTACCCTGCAACATACTTCAATCTATTTGACCCAATTATCCGACTTCTATGCATTCAACTTTCCATGATAAGTAGGAAAATAAAAATTTACATCTAACTTTAACAAAGGAAAATCATGAGAATGAGAATACTTCTTAGAATATTTTTTCCTCTTATGAGAATAATTTTCAGTTCCATCATAAGATGACAACAATGATGATGGGGACGAATTAGGATCTAGAGGTTCTTCCCCTTCTCCTCCTTCTTTAATTTCTTCATTTTTTACTCATGTACTTTCTCCCTTTGCTTTCTTTAGATCCTCGTACATTTCTTCCACTATAGCCTTCATAATATTAAATTCCCCGAAAAAATAATCTGTAGAGTCGTAAGGACCTAACCTTCTTGGTGAATCCATATCCCTAACCATGACTCATCTGTTGATTTTTCAACATCAGTCGGTTCAGACCTGCACTTAGTTTCACCCAAGCTTCATCCTGGTCATGGATAGATCACCCAGGTTTGGGTCCATAAGCAGTGACAATTTCCTCATGAAGAATCGCTCTCTGTACGGCTCCGGTGGGTTCCCTTAACTAAGCCATTGCCTATAAGTCATTGGCTCATTCTTCAACATGCATGCGGTCAAAGATATAAATTTCCTCCCACTGCTTGGGAGCTTACGGTTTCATGTTCTATTTCACTCCTCGATGGGGGTTGTTTTCACCTTTCCCTCACGGTACTACTTCGCTATCGATCACCCAAGAGTATTTAGCCCTGCAAGGTGGTTCTTGTTGATTCACATGAGATTCCACGTGCCCCATGCTACTCGGGTTAGAGCATAACCCAATGATGCTTTTGTCTACTTGACTCTCACCATCTAGGGTGCAAGACTCAATCACTTCGCCTAGCCATGCAAAGCTTATATTGTGCTCTGTCACAACCCCATTTTCATGGTTTAGGCTGCTCCCATTTCACTCGCCACTACTACGAGAATCATTTTTTCTTTATATTCCTCTGGATACTAAGATGTTTCAGTTCGCTAGGTTGTCTCTTGCCTGCCCATGGATTCAACAACAGTTAAAAAGGTTAACCTATTCGGGAATCTCCGGATGTATGCTCATTTTCAACTCCCTGAAGCATTTCGTCGCTTACCATGCCTTTCCTCATCTTTGGGTGCCTAGGTATCAACCGTAATCCCTTCCTCGTTTGAACCTCGTCATTAAAGTCTATACCATCCTAAGGTGCTACTAAATGGAAAGATCTTATCAATGTCCATGAATGATAAATCATAAATCAAACTGCTGGATCTGAATAATTTTGTGCTATCATATACCATTGTATTGATAGGATCATGGGCTGGAGATAAGTGGACTCAAACCACTGACATCTTCCATAGGGTAAACCACCATCTTTCATGCCTCCCCGAATGATTCTCCCATAGAGGCCAATGACAGACAATAACTTCCCCACAAACACAACTCACAACTTTCATCGTACTGTGCTATCCAAAGAGAAACTCTTCCAAAAAGGTGTTGAGTTGAAATCCCATTTAGGGGATTCTTGTAGTTCTGGGCTATCCAACTACAAGAGAACCAGGATAGGAACGAAGAGCTCTCCCCTTTTTCTTCCCAACTCTTTGGTCCTAAGAATGATTTCTCTTCTCCGACCCTTCATGTCCAACTGGAGAAGATAACTAATGCGTTCCACTCAGGGTGGGTATATGGTCGGTCTGTGACCCCTGGATTCCTTCATCATCCTTGGGGCGATCTCGTAGTTCCTACGGGGTGGAGACGATGGGGTTGGTCGATGGCATGGGTTTTCCTTTTACCACATTTTTCTCAAAGGGTTGAAGGGAGATAGTACATCAAGTTGTTCGCAAGGGACAACTTGATCCTCTTCCCCAGGTTTCTAGATGAGGTAACCCTAGAAGAGCCGCCAACTCCAACTATCGACCATGTACGATCCATACTAGATATAACGAACTACACACTCTACCTTTTGTACATTTTTGACAACCCATATTTCTTTCTCTCTGTAGAGTTTTTTAGTGGCATGTTCTGGTCCTATTCCCCATTACTAAGAAAAAGTAAGCCACTAGTTTGGGTAAAATATACTATCATTACCACCTAGACGATCAGACATCCAACCTGCAATCGCAACGACCCAATTTCAAGAGCAGACCTCTACCAACTGAGCTATATCCCCCGTATCCGGACTAAGTGGAGTATACATGAACAAATTTTTACTTTTTCTTCCTACAATTTTCCTTGACGCAACTAGGCTATCCTGGACTTGAACCAGAGACTTCGCCCGTGAAGTAAATCCTCGCACCTGCGATACTATCCAATCCACTAATTGGAAGAGAATCAATAGATTCTTTTTCAATAGAGATTCATCCTTCTCGAATGCAGCATAAAACTTCCTCTCCATTGTACTACACTCTCCAAGTGTGTTTGTTCCCTTTCCTTTCCTTTTTATTTCCTCGTCGAGCCAACGGTGAGCAAGTGGAAATAACTTTTTATAAGAAAAGGAGGCATTGAAAGACCCTCATAGCCCAACTCCAGGACACTCCAAGATCCTTTTTCAAACCTTCTCTTCTCCCATAATTAGGAGATGGATAAAGACATCTCCATTGTACTGATCCAAGGGCCATTCATAGTGGGGGGTCAAAGACCAAGGAGTTATTTTGATTTACACCAAGCATTCTTCTATTCTTATGACTAGATCCAATCTACTGCGCCCTGTAGAAAATGAATTGATAGAATTTTATTTTCACGTTATTCCTTTAGGGAATAATGAGGAAATCCTATCGATTGTTGTTTCTTATGGACCTCTAGGAAAATCATGAAAAGGCATGAATGGTACGATCCCTCTGTCACCCTACGTAGAACGAAAAGGGTGATCCTGTAGTTCTTGGTCTGTGAAGATGCATTGTTAGGTGCTCCATTTTCCACATGTAGGCTGAACTTCAACCTATGCCCGAGAGATAGCCATCCATACACTAAAAAGGAATGTATGGATTCTCGAGAAGAGAGGATCCATGGTGGATAACCACCACCCCCCCCCAAGACCGTCCAGATCCACAAACGAATAGAAAGTTGGATTTGCATTCGATCTCACCGGAATCACCCCATCCATCCTCCTGAGGATAAGTTCAGTTCCAAACCCCGGTTCGAACAAATAGGAGGAGTACGACATGCTAATGTGCCTTGGATGATCCACATCTCTGGGTCAGGCGTTGATGAGAACATTGAACTATCTATGTGACTGAGAGATTTCACAGCCCAGGTACAACGATGTGATTATCAGGGGCGTGCTCTACCACTGAGCTAATATCCCATCATGTAGGCCTCCTAGGGAGGGAGGCTTGCCCCTACACCAACACCAATATATTGGAAAACCAATATATTGCAAATGAGCCAATAGCCCTTCATTGTGTAGGCCTCCCGAGGATGGAGGCCTCAATATATCCAAAATAGTAGAAGAGAAACCCTACGCTTTTTTTGCCTCCCCATATTGCCACCCAGGCAAAGACATAGGGAAGAAAATGGGAGATGGGATTCTATCAACTTGTTCTGACCTGGGATGATAAGCTCATGGTCTCACTTCACTTTCGAGACCCAAAAGAATACTCCCATCTATGATCTTGTCTCAGATGTGCTTCCTTTCAGATGCAGTGTCAAATGACTCAAGATGCCTAAAAAGCATCATCTCTCCCTGAAAAGAAGGTGATCTAGCCGCACCTTCCAGTATGGCTACCTTGTTACGACTTCACTCTAGTCACTAGCCCAACCTTCGACACCTCTCTCCTTGTGGTTAAGTTAATGACTTGGGTCATGGCCAACTCCCATAGTGTGACGGGTGGTGTGTACAAGGAACGGGAATGGATTCACCATTGTATGGCTGACCGACGATTACTAGCGATTATGTCTTCATGTAGGCGAGTTGCAGCCTGCAATCCGAACTGAGGCTGGGTTTTTGAGGTTAGCTTTCCCTCATGGGGTCGCGACCCTTTGTCCCAGTCATTGTAGCATGTGTTTCGCCGAGGGCGTAAGGGATCCTTGAACCAATTTCAGGATTATAATCTGTAAGATTTCCTTCACCTCATTTAGATTTGGACCTTCTAAGCACTCGCTTGCAAATACATGTCAAAACTAGCTCCTATACCAACTTGATCAAATAATACTTAGAATTCAAAATTACTTAAATAACTATAAACATTTGACTAGATTCGGGAAATCAAGATCATATGTGAATATTTGCAAATAACATGTGAATGTCTTACTTACCCATAAACTTCAATAACATTGATGAATAACTTGTGGAAATAAAATGTTGAAATAAAGTAAATTAAGATCAACAAAAATTCAAATGGAACATAAACAATTTGTTAACGATTTTCACCCATACTCGGTTATGTGTTTGAGTCCCTTTTCAATCAGTGAGACCATTCAATTAATGCTCAAGTGCCAAAATTACAATGACTGGACTTACATATACTAATTTTTGGAAGACACCCTTCAATTATGTCACTCAATCCTAGAAAGAGAGGTAATTACTATATTCCTCACAAAATTATGAGAAAAATGAGTATAAAATCGACTATGTTATGAACAGGTGCCTAAAGACACCCTTTTGCATGCATAATGAGAGTATCTCTCATACATGACAAATTGAACTAAGACTTTTCATATATAGAAATTTTACACAAAATAGACATCACGATCAGATTCCTCTAAAATTATGAGAAAAATGAGTATAAACAATCTATACTTCTCTCAAGGAACTCAATAGCATGCAAAATGAGGCAAACCAAAACTATGAGCACCTCTTGCAAGTAAAGTGATGCAATATGCACTTGGCACAAAATTATATGACATACATTCCAATCCTGGCACACAAATACATGGTTCATACACTATTCAGGGCTAGGTTTAAATAGTCCTCGTAACCTAACCATGGCCCTATATACCTATGCTACTTGTCTACACTTTAAATAATATATTGTTTAGTTGTTATAACAAGAATAACTTATCGTGTATTGGTAGGAACATATTTGTTCAATCATTGGAATATTCTAGGAATATTCCCCTGAATATCGTGGGTTTGATTCACATGAGGAACCAATTTTATTCTTCCTTGGAAATTATTGGGAAATTGAAGAGTGCCACATGGCACTCTCTATTTGGACCATCTATATGCA
Source organism: Picea sitchensis (assembly GCA_010110895.2). Taxonomy (NCBI): domain Eukaryota; kingdom Viridiplantae; phylum Streptophyta; class Pinopsida; order Pinales; family Pinaceae; genus Picea; species Picea sitchensis. Next base: position 165,016 of record SNQJ01S0001236.1, read on the forward strand.
TAATCACCTTCCTGTGTCAGCATTCTGCCACGTCACTTCCGGGTCATTTCCATGTCATCATATGGATCTTGACTCTACCTATCACTTGCCACTTCATCATACGAATTCCATTGAATCAGTAGAGATGAGACATGGAACATTTTTATTGGTCCACATGGGTGCCTGAAAATAAAAAAAAATGAGTGACAATTGGCACCCTCCTGTACTACCACCTTATCTTGTTGATGCCATCATGACATCATCCTGTCAGTTGTATGGATGGCCATGGGGCATCCTATGGACCTACCACATGGATCCCCCATTTTTCCTATTTTTTACGAACATTAAACGAATATAACATTCTCATACAACGCCCACAGGATATTGTGTGGCACCCCTATTTTGCTTATTTTTTTCCAAACATTAAACGTCGATAACATTCTCATACGACATCCATTTGAGGAAATTTTACTGTCGTTGTAAATATATGGTCGAGCTCTACAAAATGGAGTCATTTTAAAAATAATTTTAGAAGATAAAATTTTCAGCATTTTTGGATCCTCCTGGATCTCCTTGAGCATTCAGGATTTTCCTGGAGCAATAACTTTCATCGCTCTACTATATGTGGCTTAATAAGGATTGATGATTGCAATGGTTTACAATGCTTATATTTGTATTATGCTCAATGCATTTCCTTGGAACACATCACATTGTAGTTGAAAACCATTGTCTTATCACTCCTCTTGCTCCATATCCATGAATTTTGTGACTTGAAACCCAAGTAAGGAATATTCAGGAAATCCCATTGGTGTGGCAAAATAAACAAATTCAATGAATTGTTTGAGATATTTCCTAAGGATTCTTATACAAATATTATCTCTACCACATCTTCATCAATATTCCCTCCACTATATCATTTAAAGAGACCAATATTCCTTGTGGTTGTGTTGAGTAGCGAGTGTAATGTTATTTTGAAGGAATTGGTTCAATGGGGTGTAGTTTAGGAAATTATAACTTTTTTTCTCTTTCCCACAACAGTTTTCCTCATAATGTGGTTTATACCAGCAACCTATCCTCGATAAGAAACAAAACCCTTTTTATGGATCACATGTTCCACAATTGTTATATACAAACACATTGTCTTCACAGGGTGGATCCTTTAAGGAACCTCTCCTGTCTAGTTCTTTTCACACACTTGGCTCAATTTTTTTCTTTTCACATGTCAACATGTGATGCATAGTTATCCTCTCTTATCTCCAACTCATTCCAATTTCTCAACTAACTACATGATGTGAAAAACCTCGATTAATTTTTCATCTCAACAAGAATCAAAAGAGCCCACTACAACTAAGAATTGATCTATGACATGCAAAGAGATGGTAATTATACCTACTAAGGGTTTTCCACACAATGAAGGCATACCAAACCTATGATATCAATGAGGGAACCTAGTTCCCTATATCAATATACCCATAGTTCCTCTATTACATTTTACTCTTCTATGCATATGGAATCTTCAAAATCAATCAACTCTTTAGTTAAATAATTAGTCAATGAAGTCTATAGTATACCCCTTTATTTCTTAAATCATCCATTATTTTCACGACATCTTTAGACAATATTTTTCACATGCCTATTTTAATCATTAAATATCTCTCTCTACATGCAAAGAATCCTTATTCTGGTACAACACTACAACTTTGGGAGAAACCTGTTTTCAACAATTACAACTAGAAGTCATTAAACATGGGAAACTCCCCATCACAAAAGTTACATCAACCACTAAATTTACAACAATAATCCAAATCTCCATATAGCTCCAACTCTTCTTGAGGATCAACACTCAACACTAGTCTCTATAACTCCAACTCTTCTGATAGATCAACACTCAACATTGATGGTTGTTTCTTGCTACATTTTTCCTATGCTATATCTATTCCAAAAGCCATAGTCTAACTCTTTTATGTGATATTATATTTTTAATTGTGCCTAAAATCTCTTTAATTGTTAGAAATTGTTGGATTTGCATATTTTAGTGGCTAAGTCTATATAATCCTAGTTTCTAAGGATTTTTTTCAAGATACCAAATCCATCTATACATTCAAAAAAACAATTTAAAAACAAAAAATTATGATGTCTCTGAGAACATTTAGACATCCTCATTCCAAAATGAAAAGCAAAGCAATAACACTTTTAATTTAAAATTGAGAGGATTTCATGTGCCAAATGACACACATCTCAAAGACCATGTCTTGTCATAAGGGTGCAGTACTCCATAAAGTACTAGGCCTAATACCCTAGGTTATTCACGATATGTAAGAAAATAAAGGCACGTTGACCTAGACTCCATGGAAATTATATTGGTTCATTTTGATTTTGTGAAAAACTCTTTGTAATATGCATTTGTCTAATTAATGAAAAGAAAGGAGTTTGTTTAGTTTTAAATTTTTCCACTCTTTGTAATAAGCTCTACACGCTCTCGCCTTGCAACAAGGTTTTCGTTCATTGGTATTTGATCTCTATTGCTTCTCTTTGCTACGTTACGTTTTCTCTTTTCTACGTTACTTTGGCTTCTTTTTTAGATAACGCTTCCTCCGTTTCCTTAATTTCTCAATGTATCCAACTCAAGCCTGGAAATACTGTATTTAAAATATCCAGTAGTTTATATGTAGTTTATATGAAGATAGAACAAAGACTTACACGGTTAAGAAGTACACACTAAATCATAGAAGATAGATATTATCTAAACTCCCTTTTTTCTGTTGTTAACATCTCGAAGAACTAAACGTTATATAACTGGACCACCCTCTTATATAGAGTGAATTTTAATTTTAAATAATAAGAAACACAAATGCTGATGATTCAATACAAATATAATTTAAAACCAATACAAATTACCTCCTTCAGAAATACCACATACTTCATTTATTCCGTGACAAGAAGAATTGGACGTTAGAATAGCCAACAAGAAAATTTAACAAGTCTATCTTATTATCACAAGTTCACAAAATAGATATTCATTGAAAATGTCAAAGCAGTAAGAAATGCTAGAAGCACCGAGGGGCGGAGCTGATCCCACCTCAGCAAATAATAGCTTTTTAAAATGTACTTTAACATTCAAAATATTAACAACTTTTATATAATAATAATATTAAAAAGAATAAATTATTCACTTATCGGCAACATTACATATAATTAATAAGTTTCAACAATTAATAACAACTTTTTAAACTAAATTCAAAGAGAGTTTACATTATAATTATTATTACTTTTGTAAACTTCTAAAATTTGATAAAATATGAAAAATATTAAAAATATGTAAAAATAATATTGCTAGAATAGACATACGAAAGCGTATTATTAGTATCAAAACAAGAATATAAATTACAAGTATTTCAAACATATTATGGGCTTCATTTGAGTGTCATATATTTAGAACTTGTATGTTGATTTTAACAATTATTTATTTAAATTAGAATTTAAGGGTTGTTTCACCACATTTATGATAAAATTTCTAGAATTCTAATTGGTGTAGATTAATATGTCTTATCCCACACTTAATAGTTTAGAACTAGACAAATTCCTAACAACACTAACAAACATCCAATTGATATAATCTCTTGAACTCATCATATCTATCTATCAATAAATTCAAAGTAAATAAGTGGATCTTTAAAACAAAGCATCCAAACAAAACAAAGCAAGTGGATTTTAAAACCCAACATGAAAAAAATGTGATATATATGAAACATGTGCTTAATGTTATATAAAGAAAGCATTTAGACAAAACAAAGAAAATGGATTTTAAAACCCAATATGAAAACTATGTAATATATGTGAACATGTGCTTAATATTATATAAGATAAATGTGAAACATATATATACTTAAGATGGAATTACACTGGTTGCAAATAAGCACTCTTTATTGTTCATGTGATATATATGAAACATGTGCTTAATGTTATATAATGAAAGCATTTAGACAAAACAAAGAAAATGGATTTTAAAACCCAATATGAAAACTATGTAATATATGTGAAACATGTGCTTAATATTATATAAGATAAATGTGAAACATATCTATACTTAAGATGAAATTACACTAGTTGCAAATAACCACTCTTTATTGTATTCATTCTAATGGCATCGTTATGCACAAACGCACAAGAGAGTTGGTGAAACTAAGTTACTATTATTGAGATTGATTAAACACACTTTCATTAAGGAGATAATGAAAGTGAATGACTATTATCTCCTTGATTAGCGAAAAGATCAAGGCAAACAGTACACATTCAAGTTAATGTATTTGGAAATCTGAACTTCTTCAAAAATTATTAATAGTCAAATTTCATTAAAAGTTATTAATGGTCAAACTTCAAAATTTATTAATGATCAATCAAATTTCATTATAAGAATATTTTTCAAATTTTATATTATGTTTTTAGTTGTTATAAAATTATTTTTTTAACAATTTATTTTTCTTTAGATAAGAATAATAAAAACAAGTGTTGCATGGCACCGTAGTCCATGCCTAAAAGTTAATTACCCCGAAAAAGTAAAAGTTAATTTGTTGAGTTAATTAAAATTAAATTAAAAGTTAATTTACCCAAAAAAATTATCGAGAGCTTATAATTGCAGAACAAGATTATCATGGACAAGTGAAAAATCTGCTCACATGTATTAATTTAATACTATTTAAACTAAATAGTTCAAATTTGTTTGTGGCAATGCCATAGCCAAAAAATACATCGCCACAACCTAATTCTATGAGTGTCTTCTTTTTATTAACTTTTCAACATTGTAGTTTCTCTTAATCATGTTCATGTTCTTCTATTTTTACTAATTAAATATATTTAAAAAATGAATATTTATTAAAAATAATCATCTCTTTAATACAAATACAAATAAATGGAATATTTATTATTAGCTAGAACTATTTCTATTTTGATGATTTTTTAGGGATCAACATAAATATATTTCTTTTCCCCTCTACTTTTGCTTTATTGTTCATTTTCTTAGTACTTTTTCCGAAAATGTCTAGGTCCGTGGGTTGGCAGACTCACAGGTTAACATTTATAGTCATGCTTATGTATCACTAGTCCGACCAACAAATTTCTCATTCCACACATAGCCACTTTTTCGATCACGGGTTGTCGGGCTTCAAATTACGCTTCTATTGTTCTCTGTCCTCTAAACAACACCCAAAGTTCCACGATATACAAAGTGACAACCGAACTCCCGGGATGGTGAGCTCAAGATTTCTCTTATATTATAAATTTTGAAGAATCCTTAAAAATAGATTTAGCTATAAAAATAAAAAATGTTATTTTATATTATTAAGGGTTGATCATGTTAAAATGAAATAATAGAGGAAAAATCCTTGAGAACTTTTTCTTGCTTTTCTAGATCACACAAGAAATTACAATTATTTTTTTCTAACTCTGTCTTATTTTAAAAAAATTGAAGTAAACAAAACAAAGCTTTTTTAAATTCTATATTTAAAAATATTAAAATAAATAATTATTTACATTAAACATGTATTTTTATAAAATATAGATATTATTTTTTAAGTGCATTATTGAATCATATACAAAACATAAATTTAGATGAAATTATAATTAGGTTTATGATTATATTTAAAAATATTAAAATAAAATTCAAGAAATCTAAAGGATAAGTACGTTAGATATTACTAAATTTTAGATTTAAAATATTGAAATAAATAATTATACACATTACATATGTACTCTTACAAAGTATGGACTTGAGATTTTATAAAGTATGTACAACTTCCTCATTTCATACTCAACCACTTTTTGGATCGCGAGTTCCTCGGCTGGCGGGCTCAAAATTGTCCTTCTATTGTTTTGTGTCCTCGCGGGCTCAAAATTGTCCTTCTATTGTTTTGTGTCCTCCAAACAACACCCAGAGTTCCACGATATACAAATTGACAGTCTGACTCCCAGACTCGAAAGCTCAACATTGTGATTTTTTATAGATGGTGATCCCTATCAACTATCTAACATTATCTAAAAACATTATTTCCAAATATTAAATTATTAATATTAAATATTAATATTGTACAATTTAATTACATAAAATTATTAAAGGATGTTAAATCCATTTTTTTTAAATGTATGATCGATATAAACTTCGTTCTTTGTTCTAAGGTGATATTTAATAAACTTGGAATGGGATAATAACTGTGTTTATTATTATTATATTTTGTATCTTTGTGTTTATTATTATTCGTTTTTTCGAAAATGTCTAGGTGTGCGGATTGGAAGAATCATGGCTTCACATTTATAGTCATGCTTATATATCATGAGCTCGACCGACGGCTTCCTCATTCCATACTTAGTCACTTTTTGGATCGAGTGTTCCTGGGCTGAAGAGCTCAAAATTGCGCTTCTATTGTTCAGTGTCCTCCAAACAACACCCAAAGTTTAATGATATACAAATTGACAACCAGAATCCTAGGTTGGCGAGCTCAAAATTGCGCTTATATTATAAATTTTTAAGAAGGTTTAAAAAGTAATTTAGTTATAAAAATAAAAAGGTTATTTTATATTATTAAGGGTTGATCATGTTAAAATAAAATACTAGAGCAAAAATCCTTGAATTTTTTTTGTTCCTTGTCTAGATCACACAACTAGTGGTTAAGGAACAACCTTCCTTAACTCCTATAGTACAATTATTTTTTTCTAACCTTGTCTTATTTTAAAAAAATTGAAGTAAACAAAATAAAGGTTTTTAAAAGTCTATATTTAAAAATATTAAAATAAATAATCATTTACATTAAACATGTATTTTTATAAAATATAGATATTAATTTTTAAGTGCATTATTGAATCATATACAAAACATAAATTAAGATGAAATTATAATTAGGTTTATGATTAT
>SNQJ01S0001236.1:179094-189553 GCA_010110895.2 Picea sitchensis
TCAAAATTATTATTGTGAAATTCATTATTATCTCTCTATATAAATAAAATAAAAAATGTAAATTATTATAAAATTTATTCTTCCATTTTTAAATAGAATTCATTTTCAAAAAATTAAAATTAAAACTCTAAATTATTATTTTAAAAAAATTAAAAATAAAAACTCAAAATTGTTATTGTGCAATTCACTCGTATATATATTATATTAAAATTTCACTCTTATCACAGACATTTTTCACAAATTCCAAGTATTCATCGTTTTGACTTTATCAATAAGCTCAAAATTGTTATAAAATTTATTCTTCCATTTGTATAAAAAAAAATTCAAAAATTTATAAATAAAGTTCAAAATTCTTATTGTGAAATAGACTGTTAACATTAAATATTAATTGAAAAAAAAATTAAAATTAAAAAGTATGTTGAGTTTGACGGATTGGAGCAAACTTCTTTGCATGTACTAGTTATCCATGTGTGCTAATATAAATTGAAAATAAAAATAAAAAGTGAGTTCAGTTTAACTGATTGGAACAACTTATTTTCATGTACGAGTTATCTATGTGTAATAATATTAATTGAAAATAAAAATAAAAAGTGAGATTAGTTTAACAGATTGGAGCAGACTTCTTTTCTTGTACTAGTTATCCATGTGTGATACTACTAGCACAGTTGCAAAGTGGTTGGTGAATGTTGAAAGGCGATGCCAAAGCTTCTTCCGAGATAGATGAAACGCACGGACAATGCACATAGAGATGAGGAAATCTAAAAGTTAATTTTAAATGTGGTAATTCCAAAGGTTAATCAATTAAACGTAGCAATCATATGGTAGTATAATAATTTCTTAATATGATTAGGTAAATGTTAAAAAGTAAATAGGTTAACTGATGCATTCAAAAACCCCGGATAGGGTGCCACGTCGCAGAGCCGAGCCACACGGTATAATGTCGGGATGCACCATTAATACATCCACCGACGACCATCCCCTCAATAATTAAATGAGCATGAATTCGTGCAGCACTATCCAGGAGATGAGCCCCTTCATGCAAGTGACCGGTACAGAGCACCAATGCTCTCGGAAGCAAGCCTTACTGGCCATGGTGGTCGCCATCACAATCCTCCTTATCACCCGCCTCTAAAGCATTGAGCGACATTCGCTTACTGCAGAGTCGAATGCAGAGCTGAATTTCGCAGAGCCGCACTTCGCAGACCCACTGGAGCCTTGGAGCAGAGCCATCCACCCCCAAGGAACCTTGGACATCTCCAAGTTCTTCATTATGCCAATAGCATGAGGTAAGCCGCGTAGGGGTGCATCTTGGTACACAACCGAATCTCGCCGGCAGAGGCAGAAGAAATTTGAGCAGGCGTTGGCCATGGCATCCTTGCGAAGACACAGGAAACCTCAAATCCCTCCAATGGCGTACGTGGAAGAGATCACCCTGGATGAGGCCATGAAAAGCTATCTGAAGCTCCCTCTATTCACAGTCTTGAACAATTGGAATCCTCCCACTGATTTTGGCACCAATGATAAGATTTTGCCTTCGGGAAAACCGCTTGGCTCCAGTGCAACTCACCCGGCAAAGGAATTCACCACCTTCTATGTTGAAGAAGAGACCCCGTCCTCTGCAAAAGGAAGAAACGACTCACCCACTGGTGCAACTATGGAGGAGGTGACCCAACTATTCAACCAACCAGCACATCACGATAGCGAAGCACATGCAAGTGATGGAGCAACGAGGCCAATTCCCTCAGCCTCTATTGACGGAAATTGGAAGTACCAGCATCCTTTCACCAATCCGGGGTACCTAGCTCTAATATTTGATATGCAGAGCCTGTTGGATGATCAAATCTTTCGCATCACCTGAATCGACTATCGACTCGACATGATTTTCACTGCTCATTCCAGGACTCTCCCGAAACGGCAATGCCCTACGTGTGTGCAAGCTTACGCATTTCCAGCAGGATGGAGAAGGCACGGGGATGAGGATGAGCTAGCCGGATAAGAGGTTCAATGATGTTATTAGTTAGCAATCTTTTTTTGTTTCTGAACCAGGCTTTCGCCCAGTTAGATCTTAGCTATGTTGTAACTAGGTTTTCAGCACACAGATTAAACTTAATGTCTAGGCATCCTGGTTTCCTTTGGGTATGACTGCACTCTGATAGTTTTGTTTGCTTGGAAACAAATCGCATAGGATGCCCAGCTGTCTCGGTTTCCTTTTTAGGTGGGACAACTGGCATCGTAAACAGACTCTGTAACTTGGAAATGATAATATAATCTTCCCATTTTACTTATAAAAGAAAATTAAAAAAAAATCGATGCATTCAAAAATACAAGGAAGTTATGAAGAGTAAATCACATTCATTTATTTGGGAGGACAACTAAGAATATGCCAACATCTTCAATTGTTATCCATCAGAGTAAAAGGTGATTAATTGTGCCCATCTCCAATAGATATATGCCTTTTGACGTAATTAATTGAAAATAAAAAGTTAGTTAAGTTTAACCGATTGGAGCAACTTCTTTGCTCGTAGCTATGAGCCAAATACAAATTATGTAAATATGAAAGTTCATTAAGATTAAAATGTATATAAATATGAGCATAGGGTTGGGTTCAGTTTCATAGTTTGGAGCTAAGTGTTAAAAGATTTTGTTAATATAAAAAATTATATAAATATTATCGTTCAAATTAATAGTTGAACTTCAATTTTAATATTAACTAGAACTAATAAGAAATAAAATTAAATGAGCATATGCCTCCCAAGATGACGATGTTAACATTCATTAGCTTGATCAAATCAAATTTATTCCAAAATTTTGCACGCTATCCATAGTAACAACATCAATTCAAAATCCCTTTTCACATATAATAGCCATTTTCACAGTGAATGAAGAGCTCCACCATTAAAGAAAACTTAAAACGTTGGTTCTTCAATTTCTCAAATTCAAGACACATTCATTTTCTGATTATGTGGGACATTTGGAAATACATAAACAAAATTTTGTTTGACAACTTGAACAGAAATGACCCTGGATACACAAAAAAGTTATTCAATCCATAAAAGAACATCCTTACAAAGAGGAAGAAGACAGATTAGAGGTTTTATTGAACCCTATCTACTTCAACAAAAATCCAATAGGCTTGTTTGACGGTGCAACTACAGATAATAAATGTGGCATAGGACTTTATTTAAAATTCTCATTCAGTCACACTATGAAAGCACATTTTGTTGGAGGTACATGAAACAACATGAAAGCCGAGATGATGGGACTATGGGGAATCCTCTTATTTTCTACACTTCGATCAATTAAAAAACTAATGGCGGAAAGCGATTCAAAGGTCACCATTGACTGGATAAATGACAAATCCAATCTGGATCTTATTTATCTCAGTCAATGGAAGAAAAAGATCAGAACTTTAAAGCAAGGCTATGAGATGATAAACTTCATGCACATCCACACAAACTTCAATAAAGAAGTGGATAGATTGTCCAAAAAGGCTCCCAATGAATCTTTAGGATGGTTATTTTATGAAGAACTCGATAAAGGATCTATTGTTAGATCTGGGAAAGTACAAATCCCATAGGGAGGTTTATATATAGAAACAACAAACAGGTTTCAATATGTTTAAGCCACTTAAAGTAACCTAAGAACTTCACAAATAAAATATGTTGGAGGTGAAAGAACATTCCTACTTCATGGAAGTTACTTTTTATGTAATCTGAAAGTTTCATTTGATTCTAATAAGAATAACAATGAAACTGTTTTTTTCGCGTGAAAAAAAAATAGCCATTTTGACATGACAAAGGGGACTTTGTCGAATAATAGCCATTAAATTAAATGGGACTTTCACATTAATTCTAATTATATTTAGAATTAAAAAATCAACCATCAAACACCAAAAGAAAGCTTTCTTGATCAAGAATCCATGAATTCACCCTCTTCATTCATATGCATAATTAAAGAGTTTTTTACTAAGCTTGACACCTAAGAATCAGGGAGAAAGATGATATTAGATGGGAGAAAGTGATGTGTTAAATAACAAAAGAAGATTCAATTAAAAAAACAATGTTCACTTAAATCAGAATACCTACAACGTAAAACCATGAGGCTTGAAGCCCCATAGCCTGTGTTGGTTGTCCTGGTAATTCAAATTGTTGGGATTTGATGACAACGAATTCCTCCAAGGATGGATTTGGATCCTATTATTCTGGGTTGGTTGCAACTAAAATAGACCAAGTTAGAATATGGATAAGAGTGCATTTAATAATCACTTTCTTGTGTAAATGTATATAAATTCATGTAAGCTCGTAGAGGCAGATACGACAGAGTGAGAGGAATGTGAGAACTTGCAAGTCTGTTGTAATCTCCATGATCTGAATAATTAGACAATCAATGCCTATGCTTGGTGGACATAGCCCAACGTTTGGGTGAACCAAGTGAAATCCCTGTGTTTCTTATCTGTGTGATTGTTAATTATCATATGTGAATTTTGTTTTCCGCATTTACAATTCCAACAAGTGGTATCATATCTGGTTAGAGGAGAGGTGTCGAGGGCATTAAATTTCAAAGGAGAAGCAACATTTGTGTGAGGTGCATCGATTTCTACATCATTGCAGGTCCCTCCTCTCAAAGGGTGCGACATCATACTAGCCAAACTTATCACGTGTGTGAAATCCTGAAATCATCGCGGTCCATCTATGAGGTACATTGCACTACTCCATAAAGAACTAGGCCTAGTACCCTATGTTATCCACGATATGTAAGAGAATAAAGACACGTTGACCTACACTCCATAGAAATTATATTGGTTAATTTTCACTTTGTGAAAAACTCTTTGTAATATGCATTTGTATAATTAATGAACCAATTAGACAAATTTGTAATATGGTTTCACACGAGGAACCAATTTTATTCTCCCTTGCACATTATTTGCCAATCATAGAGTGTCACATGGCACTCGGTGGTTGGACCATCTATATGCACAATCGCCTTCCTGTGTCAACATTCTGCCACGTCACTTCCTGATCATTTCCACGTCAACGTATGGATGTTGATTGTACTTATCAATTACCACGTCTTTGTATTGATTTCATTGCATCAATATAGATGACACATGGCACATTTTTATTGGTCCACATGGGTGCCTGAAAATGCCAAAAAATGGGTGGCAAGTGGCAGCCTCTTGTACTACCACCATATCTTGTTGATGTCAGCATGAAATCATCCTATCAGTTGTATGGATGGCCATGTGGCATCTTGTGGACCTACCATAACATTCTGATACAACATTAAACTACCATAACATTCTCGTACAACGTCCGCAGGATACTGCATGGCACCCCTATTTTGCCTATTTTTTCCAAACATTAAATGGCCATAACATTGTCATATGACGTTCATTTGAGGAAAGTTTTATGTCATTGGAAAGATATCTCCGAGCTATACCAAATGGATTCATTTTTAAAACAATTTCAGAAGAAAATTTTTTGAGCATTTTTGGATCCTCATGGATCTTCTTGAGCATTCTGGTTTGTCCTGTATCATTAAATTCCACTGCTCTACTATATGTGGCTTGATAAGGATTGAGATATTGACTAGATTAATTCTAGCTAACCATCATACAACCATATCCTATTGATGATTTGCAATGGTTTACAATGCTTTTATTTGTGTTATGCTCAATGCAATTCCTTGGCATACATCAAATTGTAGTTGAAAAACATTGTGTTATCACTCCTCTTGCACCATATCCACAAGTTTTGTGGCTTAAAACCCAACAAAGGAATATTCAAGAAATCCCACTGGTATGGCACAATAAAAAAATTCAGTGAATTGTTTGAGATATTTTTCTATGGATTCTTATACAAATATTATCCCTACCACATCTACATCAATATTCCCTCCACTACATCCTTTAAAGAGACCAATATTCATTGTGGGTGTGTTGAGTAGCTAGAGAAGTGTTATTTGGAAGGAATTGGTTCATTGGGGCATTTTTTAGGAAATTATAAAAAAAATTCTCTTTCCCACAATAGTTTCCCTCATAATGTGGTTTATGCCAACAACCTATCCTTGGTAAGAAACAAAACCCTTATTATGGATCACGTGTTCCACAATTGTTATATCCAAACACATTTTATTCAGAGGGTGGATCCTTTGAGGAACCTCTCCTCTCTAGTTCTTTGCACACACTTGCCTCAATTTTTGTCTTTTCACAAGTCAACATGTGATGCCTAGTTCTCATTTCTTATCTCCAACTCAATCCAATTTCCCGAATAACTACATGATGTGAAAAACCTGGATTAATTTTGCATCTCAACAAGCATCACAAGAGCCCACCACAACTTAGAATTCATCTATGGAATTCCAAGAGATGGTAATTATACCTACTAAGGTTTTTCCACACAATGAAGGCATAACAAACCTATGATATCAATGAGGCAACCCATTTCCCTATATCGATATACCCATAGTTCCTGTATCACATTTTACTCTTCTATGCATATGGAATCTTCAACATCAATCAACTCTTTAGGTACATAATTAGTCAATGGAGTCTATAGTATACCCCTTTATTTCTCAAATTCTCCATTATTTTCACGACATATGTAGATAATATTTTTCACATGCCTATTTTCATCATTAAATATCTCTCTCCATATGCATAGAATCCTTGTTCTAGTAGAACACTGCAACTTTGGGAGAAACCTGTTTTCAACAATTACAACCACAAGTCACTAAATTTACAACAATAATACAAATCTCCATATAGCTTCAACTCTTCTAGCGGATCAACACTCAACACTAGTCTCTATATATCTCCAACTCTTCTTATCGATCAACACTCAACATTGATGGTTGTTTCTTGCCACATTTTTCCTATGCTAAGTCCATTCCAAAAGCCATAATATTATATTTTTAATTGTGCCCAAAATCTCTTTAATTGTAAGAAATTGTTACATTTGCATATTTGAGTGGCTAAGTCTATATAATCCTAGTTTCATAGGTTTTTTTTCAAAATACTAAATACATTTATGCATTCAGAAAAAGAATCTAAAGAACACAAATTATGACTTCTCCCGAACATTAGACATCCTCATTCAAAAATGAAAAGAAAAGCAATGACACTTTTAATTTAAAATTTAGAGGATTTCATGCGCCAAATGACACACATCGCAAAGACCATGCCTTTTCATAAGGGTGCACTAATCCATAAAGCAGTAGGCCTATTGTAAGAAAATAAAGACACGTTGACCTAGACTCCATGTAAATTATATTTGTTAATTTTGACTTCGTGAAAAACTGTTTGTAATATGCATTTGTCTAATTAATGAAAACAAAGGAGTTTGTTCAAGGTTTTATCATTTTATATAAAGCGTTTATTATTAGATGGGATCTATTCTCATATATTTATTATTTCAAGAGACGGGGTTCGTTGACGTTCAACAACGTTCCCGTTTATTGATCACCAAATGTTATGCCATTGGTCACTTAAACAGCAAAGCTAATGGGCTCCTACACATTATGGGCTCACTAGCTGATCCTTTGCTTTGCTCCCAACATTATATCGTCATTATGGGCTCACTTGCTCTACACATTATTGGCTCCCAGCATTATATCGTCATTTTGAGAAGCTCTACACGCTCTTCAGTAATGATAGCCAAGCACACAGTTCTCTAGCCTTGCAACAAAGTTAATTATAAGCTCAGTTGGATCCTTCTGTTGGACGAATGGAGGATGCTTCTCTTTGCTACGTTACGTTTTCTCTTTTCTACGTTACGTTTTCTTCCTTTTTGCGATAACGCTTCCTCCTTTTCCGTCATTTCTCAATGCATCCAACTCAAGCCTGGAAATACTGTATTTAAAATATCCAGTAGTTTATATGAAGATAGAACAAAGACTTACACGGCTAAGAAATACACACTAAATCATAGAAGATATATATTATCTAAACATCTCTGTTGTTAACATCTCGAAGATTTAAACTGGACCACCCTCTTATATAGAGTGAGTTTTAATTTTAAATGATAAAGAAACACAAATGCCGATGATTCAATACAAATTACCTCCTTCAGAAATACCACATACTTCATTTATTTCGTGACAGGAAGAATTGGACGTTAGAATAGCCAACAACAAAATTTAACAAATCTATCGTATTATTACAAGTTCACAAAAGAGATATTCATTGAAAATGTCAAAGAAGTAAGAAATGTTAGAAGCACTCAAGATAGGTCCCTCAAGATCCTTATTAATAATAAATGTAATATATGTAAACGGGAGGTTTCAATATCTATTACTCAGTATGCACATGGTGCTTGAGTGCCTCTAACCAGGGGCGGAGATGATCCCACCTCACCAAAAGAAAAGCAACACCATATGTTAACATTGTATGAATCAATTATTATCTTAACAATTTCCTCGTCTTTTCCTACCATTTTATAATCAATGAGTTTTTTCCTCGTCTTTCTCTACCATTTCCTTTTTTCCTTGGTGAATCGAAAAGGAGATTTTGTATGCCATTTTGTGAACAATTAAAGTCCTTCAACTGGAATGGAAATTGAGTTACTTTCTCAACCCGTCCAACTCAGGCCTGCAAAGACTGTATTTGAAAGATCCAGTAGTTTATATGATCAAAGCCATACGGGGCTAACAAATAGAGACAATAAAACATAGAACATAGAGACAATTACCTAGATATTCACATTATGTACTCCATTCCATTTTCGCTGCTGTTAATTGTTGTGCATGCGTGCCTCTTACATGCCGAAGAATTGAACCTGAAATAACTGGACCACATATTTATTGCTGTGCTGGTTTTGAATCTCGAATTCCATAGAATCAAATTACAATTTTGAATGCTAAGAANGTCATCCAAGTACACCACTACAAATGAGTTGGTGAATGGCCACAGGATGTCGTCCATTAGCCTCATGAAGGTTGCAGGGGCATTCGTCAACCCAAAAGGCATGACCAACCATTCGAAAAGGACCTCCTTAGATTTGAATGCAGTCTTCCACACATCAGAGGGTTCGATTGGTACCTGGTGAGACCCAGACTTCAAGTCGATCTTGATGAAATATTTTCCCCCCTTGAGTTGGTCTAGAAGGTCATCAATCTGTGGGATCAGGGACCTATTTCGAACAGTGATCATGTTCAGTGCCCGATAGTCAATGCAGAGTCTCCAAGTCCCATCCTTCTTCTGCACCAATACGATCGGGCTCCCACAGGGCGATGACCTCGACCGGATGTGACCTTTCTACAACAGCTCCTGAATTTGCCTCTTGATTTCGTCATTCTCCAAGATAGAGCGCTGATAGATGGGTCCATTGGGCAGCGGTGCACCTGGGGTCAGATCGATGGTTGTGCTTGACCTGGCAGTGTAGAGGCACCCCTACGGGGGAGGTGAAGATGTCCTCGTACTCCTCCACGACCTTATTCATCTGTTGTTTTCGTGCAGTGGGGCCTTGTCTAGAGGTCATGGCCACAGTCTTCCTCTTTCCCTGAGGGTGGATCATCTCTGGTATCTTGTACAGCTTATTGCCCAAAGTGATAATAATAGCATGAGGCCTAGACTCATACGATCTCTGTTTTAGGCGTATAATAGCTCATTGGAAAGATATATTCGAGGCCTACAACTCTTGAGACAAAATAGCATCGTTAGATATAGAAATAGACCCAAAAAAACATCGTTTAGGGCCTCAAAATGGCCCCAGAATTTCAGGACCTGAAAAAACTGCTAAAAATAGTAAACTGTGCGAAAACTAAAAAACTGAAAGAAGAAATGGTGGGGGTCCAAGTGGAATAGGTGGGTGGCCACCAATATCCACCTGGATCACATGGTCAGGATAGGGGGTGAACCATGCAAGTGATTTTTGTTGCTCGGTTCTATGGTTGGGAGGAACGTGGTTGTTCCCTTTGTCTTTCCACACACTGGTTCAGATATGTAGTCTCTCCATACATGTATGAATAATTGTATATTTGTTAAAATGTATTTTTCTGTATTGAATTCGAATTATTTATATATCTGTTGGACGAATTGGTTATAGAAGCAACGAAATCATTAATGCCTATATGAATAATTGTATATTTGTTGTAATGTATTTTTCTATATCGAACTCAAATTATTTATATATCTGTAGAATGAATTAGCTACAGAAGTAATGAAATCATTAACACCTGTATATATGTCCTATAACCTAGATGGGAATACAATTGTTTGATGGTATGAATGTGTGGAGTCAAACTTCCGACAGAATAGTTATAATAGATTCTTGAATAAGTCTTTTCGACTAAAATCTGTACGAGAGTTAGGAATAATTTGATTATCCTACTAAATCAATTCGAATGGATTCTATGACTAAATTCTGGAGTAATTTCTTCTGAGATTGGATTGTTTTTTTTTTTTCTTTCTGTTATAGTAGAGACTTCTTCATACATCGAAAGTTTTGGCGCATGCCATCTA
>SNQJ01S0001236.1:202687-236554 GCA_010110895.2 Picea sitchensis
AAAAGTTGTTCATTGATAATTCAAAGTAGTGAGAAATGTTAGCAGCACTGAAGATGGGTCCCTCAAGATCGTTATTAGAAATAATAATAATAACATTCGATATATATACATAGGAACAGTAGGTTTCATGCGCAGGGAGATGACACAGCCCTCTTACATCTCTTACTGATTCATATGAAACTGAGTGAGTAAGAGGATAAATAAGGACAGTGCCATCTCGTCTGCGCGCGAAACACAGCAAGCCCTCCTCTTCTTCCCGATGATCTGATCTACCCTTCCTCTCTGTATGTACTGCCTCTACACAAATAGTTATATAAGCATAAATTCACATGGGAACACAAAGATAGATTCCCATATTTATAAGGAAAAAATGCGATCTTGGTCCCAATCCTTGCGGACTTCAATCGAATCTCTATCTTGATAATATTAATATTTAATTGAATGGATGGGAGACTTCCGATTATGTTGAGAGGCAGAACCATGACTAATCTTGTAGCAATTAGCCTTGACAGGTCTAAGCTTCTTTAGTAAGCTAATTATTCTTGATTTACTTTATCCATGACTTGACTTCACGTAGCAAATTACGACTGGTCAATAAAAGGAGACGCCCCAAAGGTTTTATTTAAGCTGAAAGGTTGCTTCTCCCAAGTCGGTGTAGGATCAAATAAAGCAGGCCTGCATTACCAGATAAGACCGACGTCACATAACCTTACATCACAAAGAACTTTTTTAGTTGAGAACACATGACCAGGGTGAGATCCTTTTTAGTTGAGAACACAGGACCACGGTGAGATCCTTAATCTAACCAATGGCTGGTTGCACTTTCTTGTTTCAAGTGAGCATATTCCTGGTCTCACTTGTACAAGTGACACCGAGCTGCTCCATAATCACTTTGGACATGATGTTGGGGCAGGAACCACCATTAATTAACCTACTTTTTCCCATGATTCTCATAGAAACCTAGGAGGGAGGATACCTAGGCTCAGTTCGGGTAGTGGCTACCATATTTTCCTCCTTTTTAGAATGGTGATTTTCAAAATCAGTAGCATTGGTGTGATGACACCTAATTATTGAGCATACAAATATTTTCTCTCCTCATGTTTATGTTCTAATTGATGAAGAAGAAAAGGGTAATATGTCTAGAGTATTATATGGAGAAATGGTCAGCTTTTCACATGTAGTTGGTGTTTTCATAGACACATGGAGGAATTAGGTGAAAAAGATGGAAATGGGTTTTTTCAGAGAAGTTGCAAAGCTCTGATGGTGTTTGGCTTCTCTCGGCTTACATAAAAGGTGATGAATTAATTAAGGGCATGATATATCAAGTAAATTGTTGTCAAGGTGGAGATTGTTGGAAACATGCCAAAGAATTTCCTCATAGATGAAGCTATGTTAATGCCAACCATGAAATCTATTTATGAAGTGTTAGTGTAACTATGTGATCTATTGATGATCGTTTAAATGAGTGATAGATATTATATGCACGAGAATACCCATAGAGATGTGAGTGCAATATATCACTCTGCCAATTGTATATGATTGATATGCTTGGTTTAATGTGTTCTTGATCTTGCTTATTTTATTCTCTGTTTTGTTTCAACTGCCTAACAACTTTGTGGTTTACCTAGAAAAACAGTACAAATTAAATCTTAAAAAAAAAAAAATCAATCTTAAGGAAAAATGATATCCTTTTACATCTTAAAAATAAAAATTCAATCTTGAAGAAAAATGATATCCTTTTACGGTTTACCTAAAAAAACATTTTAAATTGAATCTTAAAAAACAAAGAAGTCAATTTTAAGGAAAATCCAATTTATCTTATGGGCACCCACAAAGTCGAGTACTTTATTTAAAAATAAAATAAAATTAGCCTTATAGCATAAGTAGAGTATAAGGTGTTAATGTCATTCTTTCGCCACAACCCTCTGATATCATCCTACTCCCACAACTACTGCTCCAATGCTGAATGATCACATAACCATATCAACAATAAAATAAATACATTAAAATATATATTGAAAATAATCCATAAGTTAACCTATAGGTAAATGAAAAATTAAACGCTATATAAACATATTAACAATTCTAGGAAAATACTATATGGGTTTGTATGAACATAATAAACATTAAATTTCATAGTAGTTAGTTCTTAATGGAATTAATAAATTTTAATTTTTAATTTTGAAGTTAAGTATTTAGTTTTAATCTCTTACTCTATGAGTTAAACGTCAAACGTCAAATGAATTTGACATGTAAATGAAAGTTAAGGTTCAATGCTATAACCATAAAATTAAACCTAATAACTATAAAGGCTTAGTTACTCTCATAAAAATCGGATATGTTACCATTGTAATAATTTTATTTTCCATAATCTAGAAGTAAAAATAAGTGGCTTAATAGAAAGTATATTACAAGGGGAATAAAACCTTTTCACATGCTATAAATAATGTTCATTTTACTCATTATAATGAGTCGATTAATTGTATTTTGAGTTTTAATCCTCAAAGTAATAACAATAAAGAATATTTGAATATTCTTAATTCAGTAATTCATAGATTTATGTGTTAAAATATTCTTTAGTCTGATTTTATCGAGTGTGATTTTACCATTATGATTATATTTTTATTTCTTTATTATTATGATTATATTTTCATTTGTAATTTTTTCATTATATGTTTATTTATTAAATAATTTTATTGATATGAAAAATATAGTTTTAAAATTATAATTTAATTTTATTTTTAATTATGTCTAAAGGCGTATACTTATTGGTAATGGACACGATTAATGACCTTTTAATTTAAAATTCTAATATGATGACTAACAATTAAAGATGCTTGCATAATGAATGTGATTTACTCTTCATAACCTGTTTACTTTTTAACATTTACCTAATCATATTAAGAAATTACTATAACACCATATAATTGGCACATTTGGATTATTAACGGGCACTACTTCAACTTCTTCCTCAACTGTTAATCTCAACTGTCCGTTTCATATTCATGACTGACCAACCCACCTATTGCATAAGCATGAAGCGTTTCATTTTCGAGCCTGAATATCTTTCAACGTTCGGCTCTGCTAATTAAGACATAATAACTACATAATATCGATAAAAAACTCTTCCCTTTCCCCTTTTATATATATATATATAGTGTGTGTGTGTGCATAATAACTCTATTTTCAATCGATTAAAGTTCTTTGATTACTTTACTTTCTATTTAATTGTTTACGTGATTACTTTCCATTTAGCCATTACGCCATGACTAGAATCAAATTTTATGATTGTATTCCATAGCACAAATATGTAGATAAAATATTTTTAATAAAATCTTTGTTTTAAAATTTTGTGCTCAACGGCGATATCGACTCCGTAGCTATGTTATTAATTATCACATATTCTTTTTAGTCCTAGTGATATTCTAGATACACACTCACTCACCATAGTGAACTTTTTTTACAATGCATGATTTTGTTAGCCTACACGTCATGTTCATTTTTTGTTATTATCACGTTGATGTAAACCACTATTTTATGGTCATTCGACATTCATCATCCTCCCTTAGCACTATCTTTTCATTGCCATGGGTTTTACGATGAGCCTCTTAGAAGGTTCTATGGTGAGCTTTTCTCTTACTTGTCGTTCTCTTATTCACAAATATAATTTGTTGATAGTACATCATTTCAATTTGTTCTTGTGGCTTAGGTTTCAATGCTCTTAAGAATTTTTTGTCATACGTATCCACCCTTGTTAAAAAAAATCTACTTATTTTATTTTAGATAATTTGTTTTGGCTCTATCCATGGTTTTATTTATTTTCACATACAATGTGTATTAATTATTTTTTTTATTTTCTATATCTCATTAGATCCCACATTGCATTAGTTTCCACATCACATTGTGTCAATGCTTTACTACTTGAGGATTAATTGTCCCTCTTCATTCATTTATCTAGGGCCCACCAATAGTACATCTAAAGCAACATGGTGTCTATTTACCTCTCCCTCTTACGAATTTTGGACCAATTCCCATTGGAACACCTAATGCCCCAATCCGTCATGCGTAAGAACAATAGAAACCAATTATTGCCTTGTTTATTTCATTGAGTTTGTTTTCCCTAGAATCACTTGATACTTTTCCATAAACAAATTTGACATCACTTGAGTGCCATGTCCAATTTAAACATCAACATAGTCAACATCGTTGGTGAATCCAAATGCTTCTCTTTCATTGCCTTCAGATCTATTATATGCACCACCCTTGTGTAGTGATGTTACACCATATTTCGTAAATCTATATTATTTGGTTGACCTTGAAGGTGGTTGAGTGGTTGATGCAGGAGCATCCTACCACATCAGCAGATGCACCAACAAGCCAACACATAGGCACGCATTGGGGAAAGGGAGAGGCATAGACCCTCCGATTTTTAAATTGAAATATGGTCCTATACAGATTAATGTTGTAAGGTTGAATGAAAACCAAGCCACTCCTCTTAGCAAACATAAGAGAAGGTCTCCTTTAATGGTTGAGAGGTTCATGGATCTAGATTCAATTCAGACTAGATGGCCATTTAATAAACTTCAATGTGATAGATGAGGTTAGGTGAAGAGAGGATAACCCCATAGAGCCCCTCCTTTGTAAGGAGATCTTCGTATCAGATTTAATTAGGAAGATCATGAGGAAAAAGAAGCTTAGAGAAGGATGTTTAGGGTAAGGAGAGTAAAGAGATTGAGAGAGAGGAGACTATGTTGTATTCCAACCTACACATATTGTAACCAAGCATTCAGATTAATAGAAAAGAAAAGATTTCACTTTTTATGAATTTCTATATGAATGAATGTTTGTTTTGTGTTATCTATGTGTTTATGTATGTTGTAGATGTATGATAATTTCCATATATAGTAGGAATATAGATTTATCAATCGTTGTTGAGTTTGAAATATTATTTTGGGTACTTTAGGCTGTGCAAGGAGTGCACAACAAAACATTGGAGGTTTTTTAGCTAGCGAAAGGAGTGCACATCTTAGCTCTATGGAGTCAGAAAAGAACATGCCAGGAGGGCGCACTAGAGTGATAAGAACTCAGGGGAACCTCAAGTTTGTTGAATACCTTAGAGGCTAAATTATGTAGAGGAAGCACAAAGAGACAAAATCATTGAGAACTATGTAGAGCTATGCCAGGTGGGAATCGAGTAGGTTCAAGTGTTCAGAAGGATAACTCCTTGTCGAGTTCAAAGAGAAGAGTATCATAGGATACTTGCAGAGTTACTGAACACTCTATACAAAACTCTCAGTGATTTATGCTTTGATCGAGAGGTTTCAAGGAGGGAACAAGAACCCTTTGAATGAATAAAAGGGGATGTGACGCTTAGAGACTGAGTAAATCGAAAAACTCAGAAGAGATAGAATTAGCATAAGCATAGAAGAGACCTAAACAGTCGAGATTATTGGAGGAAAAACGGACGAAGCCTTTGAACACTTTCAAATTCTTCCAATTTGGAAGAAATAGAGAGCTCAAGAGGAGAAGAGACAGAATCCATCAGATCAGTAGTATAAAGAAATATGGACCATTAGATCAACGTCTAGGGAAGAAAAGGGGAGCGTTGACGAGGAAACAGATACCAACCATCAGATCTGAGCGCGAGGTATGACAGTCGTCACGTCCGAGAGAGTTGTGCAGAGTATAACAGTGGAAGTCCTTCGGACTTCACACATTCGAGAATATTGGAATGTAGAAGAGAGTGGGCGATTGAGGTCCCGATGTCCCGAAGAAGACAGGGCCCGTCCATCATCCAGGGGGATAGGTGGCATAATATCCACAACACTAGAGCGTGAGCACTTCAGAAGCTTTATGGTCAAGCAGGAAGTGAAATTTATAAATAGTTGAAGGCTGAAATAGATCCACGTCATTGGTCGTCAAGAGACATGTGTTGTTAGATGTGAGACTTCAGGCAAAGTCACTTCGGAAGATTTCAAGTTTGGAGTGTGACAAACTTCCGAAGTCCCGAAGATGGAAGTAGATCAAAATCGTCTATTGCAGAGAACATGTGGCGAGAGATACGAAAGTTTGGAGGCTTAACACTCAGAAAGGAAGTCGATGTACACGGAGAATATCTAGACCATAAGATCCAGAGGGATGCATGGTGGAAATCCATTGTCTTCGGGTGAAAGAACTCTGAGAAGAATGAGTGCGCATGAGTTTGAAAATTTCGAAACCTGAATAACCAAAGTGGATCATGGTCGTCATATCCAAAAGGACACGTGAAAGAGATCCGTCGACTTTGGGTGGAAGTAGTTTGGGAGAAAGTGAAGATGGAGAGTTGAAAATCCCGAAGCTTGAAGAGCTGAAGTCAATCATAGTTTTCGATCGAAGGGAGGAAACGTGACGACAGATCGTGAACTCCGGGTGAAAGCATTCTGGGAGGAAGAAAGAGGGTAAGTTTGAGACTTCCGAAGGTTGAAGTCCCGAAGTGGCTGAGAACCGATCATTTGAGGTGCACGCTTGGTGCCTGATCTAGAACTTCAAGTATGGAATACTTCGAGGGAAAGAAGAGGTTGAAAGCATCGAACTCTCGAAGCATAGAGTCTCGAAGTGGATCTCGACCATAGATTGTGAAGGGAGGCCAAGGACCGTTGATTCAATATGGATTGAAGGTTCCGAAGTTTGGAAGTCTCAGGAGGTTAAGCCATGGGTGATAGTGTAAGGTCCCAGGTGAGGAAGGAGATAGTCTCAACCTGTGTTGGATTTCAGAAAGGGTGATAAAAAAGAAGGACCCGTGGATGACCATCAATCGAAGATCGAAAAAAAATCAACAGTGAGGAATTATAGAGTGGGAAAACCCCCCTATGGACTACACTAGGGTTCAAAATGTAGGTAGATCACAATAGTTTAAAAGTCTCCTACTTTTCTATCTACCCGAAACATACCCCAGACTCATGTATGAAAGATAAAGTGAGAAGGATCATGTGACTGCACCTTTTACTCTGTGTCCAATGCCGATCCTCTCACGTTGGATAGCTCTGCTAACTGTAAGCCTCCTCCAAAGGCTGACTTGCATTCAAAAATAGATAAACATGAAACTACAAACATGCATCTCATATATAAATCATGGGTTAGATGTTAGAATAAATAATAAATCAAATGCAAGCATTTGACAAATCATATTTCGAGACAAGAAAAGTACTTATTTTATTGATACCAGAATGTTCACTTACAACAAGGTTGACTACTGCTCCACGAACCTGGTCTGGGCTCCTCTTCACCAAGCTCCAACTGCACCTACACATATATTTCTCCTCTCAACCTTATTATTACGAAAAGGAATGGGCTTATGATGCAGGAAAAAGGGAAAAATGGAGAATTCTAATGTAATTCTCACAACAAGGTTGTAAATGCTTGGGGCAAGGAGGGGATGTGAAACGAGAAGAGGTTCACTGTTCTTATACTTGGCTTAGGAATGAGACCTCAACACCTCCTTTTATATTTGGTTGGGTGATGGTCTATAGGTGGTGGATTAGTTGGGAAACTATCCAATAGCCCATAATCTCAACGAATTCCTTGCAACTTTTTAATTTTTGCAAATTTTGCAAGTATACACGGGCTGTAATGGTGTAGCTAGAGTGCATACACGGGATGTAGTGATGCAACAGGCGTGTGTACGTAGCAATTAATGGTGTAGGGCATGTACATCTTCAAAAAATTAGTTTTTAAGAAGAGAAACTCAGTGATGACTTGGAAAAAATAGCAAGTAAGAGGGCCAAATGCCAGGTATGCATGTATGGAGAAATTTAGGGTTATAACAGATTCCCCCTAATCTTTGACGTCAGAAGAGAATCTGATGACCGAAATACATTACAAAATATTCACCAATGTACGAAGTGAGTGAGCCCGGGACCAGAGTTCGGGAGGTGCCATCTATAAAAATAACAATTGTCTCTCAGAGGTGGGCATACCCATGTTGAAGATGAAATAAATCATGGATGCCAATCAAATACACTGCATATCCATGTCATAAAACTATATAAAGTGTATCCACAAGAAATACATAGCAGATATACATCTCAAAATCAAAGATATACATGTATAATATCCATCTTCAAGAAGCAAATGACACCTGATGGCTAGAGATGAGGCCTTCAGCGCTTGAGAAACAAATTCAATATCTTCAAAACTCGAGTAGGAGTGTAATCTGAGTGTACGGCTTCACTACCCATAGGTCTTCGACGGCTCATCGAAAACAAACAAGAGGATCTCGATGATCAGGAAAAGAACTTCATTGATTTCAAACAAGGACTTGATTGGGCTTTCGGGATGGCTGGTCGTGAGGGAAAGAGACAAACTACATAAAGGCCAACTCAGGCTAGGTGAAACTTCTCTTGGACAAGAGCACAAAAGATGATCAGACTCAGGAAACATGGCATTGACATAAGTTCACGATGTAGGAGGCACCACAAACTCTCCATGTGTTTGGAAGAATAACCAAATGGAGGAGGACACAACTTTATGTAGCGAGAAAAACTTCCTAAGGTCATACTAGATACAAAATCTTGGCGAACAAAAGAAAGGATTTTCTTTATCCAAGGGAAACTGATTGTGCTGCCACAAAAGAATATATATTTCCCGTCCTCTTTTTGGGGTATTTTTGTTTTTTTTTGTCTTTTTCAATAATTTTAAAGAGCTTGAAAAAGAATAAAAGAATGCTACGCTAGAAAGGAGGAAACGAGTATCTCAAGCATACTAGTTCCAAGCACGAGGAACACACTAATTCTAAGAGCAAGGAGACATGTGCAGCAAAAGGACACTCGGGGAAAATTCCTCCATGGGCCAAGGTGTTAGGTCATAAAGGAAAAGTGCTACAAGTCTTGCATATAAGGTATGCTTCAAAGGTTCAGATGAGAGAAGCATGGAGCCGACATTAGGCCAAAGACACAGATATGAAAATGCGATTAGAAAGACACGATGAAACCCCCTTCAATGTATTTTTCACGATCCCAAAGAAGGTAAGGTCAATAGTTTTTTCACATTTTAGAGAGTCTGAAAAAATGTAAAAGAAGACTCCACTCGGGTACCTTTTTTTGAAAATAGTCTAGTTGGTTCAAAAAAGGGATAAACTAGCACCAAAAAGACATCTATTCAAAACCATTTTAACGAGTGTGACACAGACAAGATCACTTGACAATATTTTTAAGTTTAAGGAGTGTGAAAAAAGACTAACTATGGACTCTGTATGGTATGTTCTTCTCGACCAATTTAACGAGTGTGAAGGAACAAGGTCACTCGACAATATTTTCAATTTTAGGGATTCTGAAAAGAGCTTAACTATGGACTCCATAAGGGATGTTGTTCTAGACCAATTTAATGAGTGTGAAGGAACAAGGTCACTCAAGGATCTTTTCAATTTTAGGGACTCTGAAAAGAGCTTAACTATAGACTTCGTGGGGATTCCTTTTTTGTAAATTTAGTCCCTCCGGCCTGAAAAAGGGTTAAATTTATACCTAAGAATACTCTTCTAGCAAACCGAAGTTTGTAGAGTATACCTTTGTTCGTAAAATTGACCATCCGGACCGAAAAAAGGGTAAACTATCGCCAGAAAGACGTGCCTTCAAGTTTTAGTTTGGCAAGCGTGAAGAAAAACAAGATCGCTCGATAATATTTTCATGTTTAAAGAGTCTGACAATGGCTTAAATAAGACTCCAAGAGCTTACTTTTCTTAGTTAATCCTAACAAGATTGAAAAACATAAATATAGTCTTGTTAGATGTTGCTTTTGTATTTCAAAGCGAGCATGAAAGACAACAAACTATGCTCATTTTTAGGAGTCCCGAGGGTGAGGCCAAGAGTGATGACACGTTAGATGTATGAGGCTGAATATCATAATCAGGATAGGACTAACAAGGACTCTCAAGGATAAAGTCAATAACAAAGGCATGGACACCAAAATGTAACAAGGATCTACCTAGAGAATCCATGTAAAGGTAGTATCTACCACCTAATTATGACACTTATAAAGTAGTAATGATGGTTCTGTGTCACAATTCAGTGGGATCGATCCTATGGCGAAGAGGAAAAGACAACGAGATGCATAAAGTGGAGGTGGAATCCCAGCTTATATGCAAAAAGTTTCAAAAATGACCTTTACCAAAGGACCTTTAAAAGTAAACCATCTCCCAAAAATTTTCCAAACCTAAAATCAAAGTGCGTCATAACATCCAATGAGAAACTCAAAAACCACACTAAACGATTTTCAAGCCAGAAAAAAATGACAAAAGGGTTCAAAAAAGTGGCAAAAAGGGCCAAAAATGTCTATAAATAAAAGCTGACAACTCATTTTCACCATTGCAAATTGAGAATTAACCAAAAAGAGAAAAATACCCCTTTTCTAAAAGAGTTTATTCTAGGAGATTCAAAGGATGAAACGAACTTATGCTCATACCAAGTAAGTATAAACTCATCCTTCTTGTATTTCCATTCACCATTTATGAATTTCTTTTAGTTTTTTGGGGGGTGCGCCCTGCTAAAAAAGGGAGGCCCTACGTGTATGTGGGTTTTCTAAGGAAAACTTGTGTATGCCCATGGGAAGAAAACAATATGTCTACTTTCATACATGATTGTTTCCAAGACAACTCGTATACACCCTCAATAACATAGAAAAAATAAATATGCAAGAGCTAACTACCCCCTTGAACTTGTCATGAAATAGAATGTATGTCCAGACTCCACTAGAGAGAGAGGGAGCACGAAGATATTGACATCTTGGTCGATGAAGACCCTGCTTCTATCACTGCATTGAAACAATGGGGGTTACGAAAGTTCTACCATTGTCCATTCATGAGGGCACAACCCAGGCTGTTGAATGCCTTGGTGGATTATTGGCACCCCAACGCAGAGGTGTTTATGCTCGAGGGGAAATCGTTGACTCAAACGACTGAGGATATTTAATTCTTGACTTGCCCCTTGAGGAGAGGGGAACCAGTCAACTTGCATGCATTTACCCCCAGGCCTTACACCATCTCTAAACTGATCGAAATACATGGCGAGGCCGACACTGAGAATGTAGGATCTCAGGTGTTGATTCAAAAGATCACCAACCTATCACTAAAGGTGATACCTTTTCTTATTGGGTGGATCACTCAATCTACATCCTTCAATCAATCCTCCTCAATACACATTTATTGTGCAATGTAGTGCCTAAATGAATGAGTATTTGACTAGAGCACGACCATGCTTGACTGCATGAAGAGACAACTCAAAGAGTGTCGAGGGTAGAGTAACAAGAACTTTGGATTTGGTACCACCTTGTTCTCATTCTTATTTGAAAGGGTACCCAACATGATCACATAAGAGATAGTATGGGGGCATGTGGCCTCCTTCCTGACAATGTGTAGGTGGGCAACATTGTTGCCGCGACAGGTGGGAGGAAGGACCATAGAGGCCTTTGATGATAAAAATTTTTGACCAGTGGGCATGATAGATTCTAACAATAGATGACTACCCCTATGATGGAATCAAATTTTCTAGGGATCCTGACATGCCCATACCTCCTGGAGAGGAGTGAGGAGAGATAGGTACGTTTGTTTTTAATTTTAAAGTTTTTTTTTTAATATATATCATTTTTTATGTGTATCATAATATATGATAACTATGTATCTGTTATGTACAGATGTGGGACCAGTGCGTCTGACAGACTTCTCAAGGACCGAGCGACGTCCTCGACCAAAGATAGTACCAGCAGCAGCTGTCGGACCAACAACAACAGCAGGGGGCCCTCCAACCAGAGAGGCTAAGAGATTTTTGAGACAGGTGGAGCAGAACCTCACTATGCTCACTCGTTCATCTCCCATGGCCGAGATCAAGGATCTCCTGCCATCGATGAAGCCTCACATAGTTGGGTGTCACAAACCTGGATACAACTCTTCTGGCATTTGGAAAACATCATTGTTCACTATGACAGGGCCAACATGTCCCGTGCTTAGCTAGAATGGACCACTTATGTGCCGAGGGCACTTTTGTATATTTTTTTATGGCATAAGCCCCGTGATGTATGCCAGATATATAATTTTGAGGAGTTCGCACCCATTGATGTACTCTCACACTTATATATATATGTCTTATGGAACACATTTTAGAAATGTATGTACATGTGTATCTATGTGCAATATGCTAGTATAATACTTGATTAGCTAGAGTATCTATCATTTGATTTAATCTCATAGTAACATGGATATACGTAATGTAATCGAAACAATGTTCTCAGAGATGTGCCCTAAGGAATCGTCAATGTAAAGTAGGATCATAAATGTGGTAAACCCCATTTAACTGGGACACAACCAGTTGTGCATCTAAGTAGACCCAGAGGTGAGAGATACCATATGACAAAGAGTCACAAAGGAGCTCTATCATTGTGTTGTACTTGGCGACATTATTTGTGGCGTCACCTAGATAGATACCTCTATAATATAGAAACTGGCCTTGAGGCATGAAAATCACCCAAGCTACGGAAGCAAGCCTCTGAGTGTGTTGGCTAGCACCGTTCCCGAATCCAACAAAAACCTTCGATTCACTTGACATCTTCCACAGTGAAAAATATGACATAAATAACAACACATCCATAAAACAAAAAGATAAAAATCTAAATGTATGAGAACTATACATATGTACAAGAAGTAACCCAGGAGACCAACCTACGAGTAATACTTATTGAGGTAGAGCCCATTTATAGGCTCCGCCAAATCATTAACCTCAAATTCAACAAAACGATAAGTGCCCTTCTTTAAGACCTCTTTCACAATGAAAGGTTTGAACTAGATGGGTTTGACCTTCCCCACCCCCAGGGGATTCTTATCTTGGTCATAGACCAGGACAAGGTCACCTTCAAACAAAATAGGAGGATGAACGGACAAATCATATTGACACCTGACTAGTTGCTTGTGAGCCTCAATGGTGAAGGCTACATCACAACGTTTCTCATCAAGCTACTCGAGAGATAATAAGCATTCCTCAAGTGGTGAAGTGCCTGGAAATATCTCTACTACCGACTTTAGAGATGGGATCTCACACTTTATTGGCAAGACTGCTTCCAACCTGTAAACAAGTTGAAAAGGTGAGAAATTGGTGGAAGTATTTATAGATGTTCGGTAGGCCCACAATTCTGAGTACAACATCAAATGCCAATTTGACTTGGAAGAATGGATCGTTCGATGCAGAATAGTCTTGAGGGAGTTATTCACAACTTCCACCTAACCATTCACTTGTGGGTAGTAGGGTGATGAATTCTCTTTCCTAAACACAAGATTTCATGTTAACTCGGACATCATTTTGTTATGAAAGTGAATCCATGTCCAATGACAATATCCTTCGAGATGTTGAACCTTGCTATTATCTGGTTAAAAAGAAAGAGATTTGTTGTCTTTCCATCATTATTAAATGTCGGCATAGCTTCGACCCACTTTGTAAAGTACTCTACACCTACGATGATATAATGATGCCCCTTGGCTGAAGCTCGGTGGTATGTAGTAAAATCAATACCCCACTTGGTGAAGGGACCAGTAGTAATAATGGGAAACATGGGAGCGGGGTGTGCCCTCATCTTCCTAGAGAAGATCTGACACGAGTGGCATTTATTGACCGATTCAATGCAATCCTTGATTAATGTTGGTCAAAATTACCTAACTCGTAGAAGCTTTTGGGTTGTTGCCAACCCAGAAAAATGGCCTCCACATTCTCTAGTGTCGCAGTTGTTAAGAACAAGCTTCACTTCTTCAGGAATGAGGCACTGACGGAGGATACAATCTAGACCTCAATAATACAAAGTATCATCGAGGATGAGATAGTTTTGTGCCTGATGGCATATACGTTGATGCTCGTTGTGAGAATCATGGGCGGGGCACTTCAAAGTCTTGAGATAGACTAGTATATCTCCATACCAGGGGTCCGAATATGAAATCATAAAAAGATCTCCTATAATCAGTGATTCTCCGGGTGTAACATCACCTGATTTGAGTGGAAGTTCCAAGATAAGTTCTGAAAAGATCAATGACTTTTTGGATTTCACAAAAACAAAATCCAATTCAAATTCTTAGAGGATAACAATCCATCGAATGATCTTTCCATCAATGACATGTCGTGGCAACACGTATTGAAACATATTCACATTGGAAATGACAGTGGTCTTATGAAGTATAATATAATGATGAAACCACTAGATAGCATGCATTGCAGCCAACACAAGCTTCTTGAAATGGGATTAGTTGTGTTCTGGTCCAACCAGGCCTTGACTCAAGTAATAAATCATACGCTCTTCGAGGAGATCATCGTCTTGAACCAAGGTAATACTGATGGTAGACTGTGCAGCGGCCAAGAAAAATAAGAAATCTTTATTATAATTGCAAGGTCAGAGTAGAGGGGAAGATGTGAGGGTGCATTTACACGCTTCAAAAGATCATTGAGCAGCTTCGTCTCAAGATAAAGGGACTCCCTTTTTCAGTAAACACATCAACCCTTTAGTGATCTCGGCATAGTTTGTGATAAAACATCGAAGAAATTTTTCATTTCCCTATAAGATTTGAATCCAAGGGACTATGCACAAGGGAGGAAATTGAACTATTTCCTCAACCTCCAGAGGATCGACCATGATCCCTATTGTCGAAACTATGAAACTGAGAAGATGACTCGACATCATAGAGAAACTACACTTGTTAGGATTTAAGAGAATATGATAGTAGCAACATCGTTCAAATATTAGTCAGAGATGTGTAGGATGATCATCTCTCTTACGAGATCATGATGCTAAATCATCGAGATAATCCTAGACTATATGTCTAAGGTCATGGAAGATGAAATACATGGCCCACTAAAAAGTGGCTCCAACATTCTTTAGGCCAAAAGGAATCTTACGATAAGAAAATCTACCCCACAGACAGATAAAATTTGTTTTATGTTGGTGTTCAGGTTTGATCTGTATTTGGTTGTATCCCGAAAATCCATCCATGAAATAAAACACCTCACAGCTTGCGCATTCATCAACAATCTAGTCAATGAATGGGGTGGGGAAATTATCCTTTGGACAAGCCTTGTTCAAATCAAATAAGTACATACACACGTGAATCATACCTTGATTTTTGTTGACGGGAACAAGATTTAACACCCATTGATTCAACTGAATGGGGTAGATGAAACCGGATTTAAGCAGTTTCTCTACTTCAGCCTTAATAGCTGCCTCTTTCTGAGGATTCACCAAACAAATATTTTTTTGGACCAACTTGGCATCAGGATCAGTCGTTATATCATGTTCAACGATTCTTGGATTGATGCCTAGAATTTCCTCATAAGACGACGAAAAAACATCGCGAAATTCCTTAAATAAATCTGTGTAGATTTGAATCTCCTCGAGGGAACACTCCACTTTGATGAAGATATTCTCCATGATGCCAAGGGTTCTGGAGATGTCAATAGGTATCGTTTCAGTACTAGTTTCCATAGTACCCTTGGTGTAAACTGTGTGCGTAGATAGAGGATTAATAGGACAATACATATCTCCATTCATAGTCAACATGAATTCACCTGCCTCTATTATTATTAACTGTGGGAGGAAATAAGATCTGTGATGGAGATCGTCTGAGGGTCTGTCTGGACTTGTCAATGACTCTTTAATCACCTCGTCATAGGGAAATACCAAGTCTAAATAATCGGTAGTGGCGAGGGAAACTTGATCCCAAATAGGTTCGAGAACTGGATCTAACTCCTATGAAGGAGTCAGATCGGGGTTAGCTGAATCTTGTTGGACAATACTGTATGCAACTTCTTTCAAAGAAAAGGGCATGGCCATGCCAGGATTCCATGTCCCTTCAATAGAAGCCGATGGGGAAGGAAGAGTCCACAGATCGTTAAAGTAAGTTGTACAGAACGATGACACTTGAAATATTTCATCCCTAGGCTGGTCGGGGGAAGTCAATATCATCCTGACATCGCCAAAGGGAGGCTGGTAATTGAAAGTACCCATCAAAGGTGGGCACAAACGAACCCCCACATTGACGATGCTGGGATGAGGGTTCTCAATCATCGTGACCATGGATACCCCTAATGATGGGTTAGGCATGGAGAAGGACAACCGGTCAATGGTTATGATTCATCCCTCATGTGGAAACAATAAGACCCGAAAAACTATAGAAAGCACTGCATGCATTGCATAGGTCCAAATCCTTCCTAACAAAAGGTTTTAGTCGAGATGTGCATCGACCACTTCAAATTTGACGCACATCATCTTCCCTCCTAACTGCACGAGGAAAGAAGGGATGATTCCATGTGGTATGAAAGAATGGATGTCGAAAGAAGTAAGAAAAGTAGGTGACAGAGACAAAACAAGTTGGCCAATGGCCTTCCAATATGCCAACAACATCACACAATTTGAGGCACCCTCATCAACCATCCTGCGAAAAATATTTTGAGTAAAAGATTTTTTGGGGTGAGCCACTACTATCTGAAATGCCACATGGTAATGGAGATGAGGTTTCAATTTGGTTTTGTCAAGCATGATCATTCATGGATTACAGGTCTTAGCAGATCCCAAAGTGGACAACAAAGCCTTTCTCTATGAAGGGCAGCTCTAGAGGACCTCCAAAGAAGACATCGTGCAAGGGGTTTGTGACAAATCCTCCACCATAAAGTAATTTTGGGCGGCCCTCGAGTTTAGATTATGTAAATATTTCTTGACCGCCCCTTTCGGGATGCATTTCATTGTTTCACCCATCATCTTCTCAATATGGAGAGGAACATATGGGTTTATGGCTTCCTTACCCTTTTTCACTAGTTTCTGGCATTCCTTAATCATGTGCCCTAGTTGCTATGTAAGAATCACCTTTCATCATATAAACATTCACGGCCAAGGGATTACTATAAAACGGAGGGGGTCCCTAACTTCCCCCATCCGTGCTCGAAGAGGCTTCAATCATATTTTTCCCATGTGGAAATGGGTTCATTAACAAAGCAGGTTGATGCTGCGCCAATAACTTCTAGGCCTCCGAAAGCCAAGGGCACAGGTGAGTCGGATGGTCTTTCGTGCAAAGGTTATATGGATACTTCGAATTTATCTTCTCTGTGTTTCCCTACCTATCATTATCGATGGGTTTCTTATCCCCCTTACCCTTCTGGTTTCACTGTTTCTTCTTTACGTCTGACATTTGCGTAGGGGGAGAAACTGAACCAGAGGTCGGGTTGGCCGCTATCTACTATATCGACAATTGTTGCAATTGATTTGAGATTTGATCAGTGGGCTTTTCTTGTGCTGAACCAACTATACCATCGGCATGTGGTCGAGACTTGTTTCTGGACTTGTCAAGGATGGATCATGGCGCATCTGGAAAAATCTCGTAGAGTAAATGAGAATGAGAGTATACCAGTTCAAGATGTTGTGCTCTCATTACCGCCTCCTCCCATGAAAACACTCCCGACATTGTAACGTCCTTGGATAACTGAGGTACCAAAGACTTAAGGAACCACTCCAAAAGGAAAGCCGGTGGTACCTGTACTTTTATCAAACTCTTTCGATGCTGCCATTCTGCGATGTGATCCGAGATATGATTGGCCTTTGTCTTCTCAAAGTTGGCTAGAAATTCAGTGTCGACATCGTATCTCACAAGTAGTTGAAATTGGTTTAGGAAAACCATTGCCAAATCGCTAAAGTAAGAGTATATTGAGAAGTCAATCTCGATGTACCATTTCATGTCAAATCTAATGAGAGTGCGTTGAAATAGACACAACTGTACAGAGTTGTCTCGTAGTGAGTTCAATGAGCACCATAGGTGGAAATTTGTTATGTTATCACACGGATCTTCGTTAGGCTTACCTTCAAACTTCAAAATGTCCGAGCGAAACTAAATCAGCATGGAAAGCCAACACGGATCGTGAGAAATTGGGTCGTTAAGTAACCTTGAAAAGTATGGAAAATGTAATGTTGCCAGAAATGGTAGATTGGGTTGTTGACTATGTATAGGAAGAAAGGAGCATGGAGTTTGAATTGCACCAGGATGCCAGGAAAAGTTGGGATGTTGAACAGGGTTCTGGTAAATACCGTGGCCTTGGGTAGCGTATGAATACTGCGTTTGTTGGGACATCATTAGTTGATTTCCATAATTGGATGTTGAGGGTTGGGCTGGGATTGATCCCTGCATTATGTCGATCCGATGGGCATAGGTACTAAGCCTTGCCTGAGGTTCCATTGACCATGTAAGGAGTTTCCCCTGGTCGACATCCCTGAAAAGGGAGCTTATCCCTGCCTCAGATTTCAAATTCCTTGTGAGGAGAAGACTCCTATGTTTTCCCCCTGTGTAGGAATAGTACCTTGGATAGGATTCCGTTTTCCAAAAGCAGGGTTGGCCTCGACCGAGATGGCAGCTAATGAGAAAGAATTATTACCAAACACACAAAAAAAAGAGAACGACATTGAACCCACCATCATGGTGTAGGAAGAAGGTCCTAGACTACCTACTCCGAACAAGATATAGTTTATGTTCGGCCTGACGGGTTGTTGAGGAGTAGCACCGAGCAAGGGGGACGAAGGAGGTATATGACCCCCATCATAAGGGATAGCATTATAGGGGTCTGAGGTGCCCCCCATGGACGCTTTCAAAGGATTGTTTGAGCTCCCTACCCCTAGACCCATTGTCTGTAGGGTGGAGTAGGTGAGGACAGAGTTTGTATCAAAGCTGAGCATCTCCTATGAAAATTGAGGGCCTGTCACACTCTGTGTGAACAAAGTAGGGATTGCCACCATAGAAAAAATCAGACCACTTCCCAAAGTAGAGGTGGTCTATAACATTGTGGTCTGGAATGATGAAGGTGGGTTAGGACGCGACATGCCCCCAATGGTGGAAGTCATTGAGGGAGTGTGAGGACTCCCTAACGAAGTAGCAACATTTTCTTCCATAGCTACTTGCAAGACTATCTAATACTCATGATGTGTTATGATTGGATGGAAAACTTGTATGAAAAGTGGCACTGATAAGTCAGTGATCAGAGGATTAAACAGCCTGAGAGATTCTGCTCCAAGGTCATAAATGGTCGGTTCCTCCAGATTCTAGTTTTCTCCTCTCAGAGTTGTCTCGGGCATAGTTTCTTGCAACCCGATCGCTTCAAATGACCCTTGTTGGTCAAGTATTCCCCGTAATGGTGGTGGTGGTGGATCCAAAGTAACTAGCGGCTGGACCCAAAGCCTTTGCGTTCGACGAAGCTCTTGATCTTCCACTTTGTGAGAAGATCAACGACACAGTTAGGATTTTACTAACGTTTGAAAACAAGCACTCACTAGAAAAGTTCCTAGAAGATAAACCAAGAAAAACACTATCTAGTTGGAAGAACAGTTACTCCAACCAACACTAGAGAAACTTACTGCTGCAAGTTCAACTCAAACACGGAATCACCCTCCGGGTATACTCTGCAGAGTGTGGCCCGACATCTGCCCTAGGTACCGTGGTATACCCCCAAAGTCACCTATGTAAATCTCTAGAATAGAGGAAACTAAGTTGTCATCTTGCGAATAGCCACCAGGCGGGTACAGTCGATAGTTGGGTGGACCGCAATGAGCAGGGTAACAAGCCTGAAACCTACCAATGGTATCGAAAGAAAGTAGTCCGGAAGAAAACTGAGGATACTAAATGGATTCGGGGTCCACGAAGCT
Source organism: Picea sitchensis (assembly GCA_010110895.2). NCBI lineage: Eukaryota > Viridiplantae > Streptophyta > Pinopsida > Pinales > Pinaceae > Picea > Picea sitchensis. The sequence continues at coordinate 222,359 of SNQJ01S0001236.1, forward strand.
TCGTAGGAAAATGAAACCGACAGTATCCCTTGAAAATTCCTCAATATGCGTTCCCCACTACATTTGGTCCCACTTTGGAGGGGTTATCTCCACTACCTTTCTGCACGGAACATCGTGTTTAGCCCCTGTGTTAGAGGGGGGTCTAGTATAACTTCCACATTTACTAGACTTTTTACACTCCCTAGCTATAACTCCAATGTTTGTTTATAACCCTTGAAGAGTTTCTTCTCCAACCTAATTCAAGGCTCTAGCCTAAACTAGTTGATTGACCCTACAAACATAAAGTGTAGATGATTTTAATAAGCGTTTATTTTAAATGGCTTGTTTTAACTCAATGAAATGGCAGTGAGACTAGAGATGTGTATGGGAGACGAAGAAGGAGAAATAAATGAAACTGAAATCAAAATTACTTCTAGTTGACAATAAAGATTTGCAACGAACTCTTTAACCAACTTTTCATAAAGAACTTTTTCTAAGATATTTTAAAGGAAAACCTAAAATGAAATTTCCCTCGACTACGAGCTACTTAATGTTCTAATAAATCAATAAAGAACTTAAGAAAAGAACTATTTTTCCTAACAAACACAATAACTAACCCAACTACTTAACCAAACTAAGAAATGATTTTTTTTTCTCTATTTTTTTAAAATTTTAACGCTTCAAACAAGAAACTTGAAATTAATTCTTTTTCTTTTTCTTTAAAGCAAGTGAAAGGGGAAAATGTGAAAGATAAGACAAGACTGAAAACTAACCTCTGGCCCACTGTGGATCATAGGGAGTTACTAAAGACACCAAAAAGGTTGATCAACAACTCAAAGACTTTCATAAAACCCTTTCAAAGTAAACACAATAAATATTTAAAAAGATAACCAATCTGACATCAAACCCAGGCTTCGACTATAAAAACAGAGACACTAGACTCAGTCAAGAAACCCTGAGAAGTAAAACCTCAATCAGGGAAGAGGTTGATTGCCTCTTCTTAAAAATAGGTTCTTGACACAGGTATGCTACTGATACTTAAGCAACCTGTGTATGTACCCGTGTTGTACCACAGTAGGTCATCTACACCTCTGTAACTTCTTAAAAAAGAAAACAAACAGACATACTGACAGGGCATGGAGTACTAGTATGGCACCAACATGTGACCAGAATCCCTTAAAGACTCAGCAGACTCAAAAAGAAACTCGAAAGGTATAAAACAAATCAAACACCCAAAAAATCCGCTAAAACCCTAGAGGTTTCCCCAGTATGGTCGCCAATTCTACTAGAGTGGGAAAACACCCCTATTGACTACACTAGGGTTTAGAATGAAGGCATATCACAACCATCTAAAATTATCCTACTTTTATAACTACCCCAAACATACCCGAGACACATGTATGAAATAAAAAGTGAGAAGGATCAGGTAACTACACCATTTACTCCACGTCCGGTGTCGATCCTCTCACTCTTAATAGCTTCGCTTACTGCAAGCCTCCTCCCAATGTTGACCTACATTCACAAATAGATAAACAGGAAACTACAAACATGCATCTCATATATAAATCATGGGTTATATGTTAGAATAAAGCATAAATCAAATGAAAATATTTGAGACATCATATTTCGGAACATGAAAAGTACTTTTATTGATATCACAATGTTCACTTACAACAAGGTAGGCTACTATTCCATGACCCTAGTCCGGGCACCTCTTCACCAAGATCCAAGTGCACCTCCGCATATCTTTCTCCTCTCAACCTTCTTCTTAGGAAAATGAATGAGATTATTATGGAGGAAAAAGGGAAAAAAGGGGAATTCTGATGTAATTCTCACAACAAGGTTGCAAATGCTCAGGACAAGGAGGGGATGTGAAACGGGTATAGTTTCACTATTCTTATGCTTGGCTTAGGAATGATACCCCAACACCTCCTTTTATATGGGAAAATTATGGTTATTTGGTTGGGTGATAGGATATAGGTAGTGGATTAGTTGGGTAACTACCCAATTGCTTGTAATCTCAATGAATTCCTTGCAACTTTTTATTTTTTGCAAGTTTTGCAAGTATATGTGGGTTTTCTTGGTGCAACTAGGCTATGTACGTGGGCTGTAGTGGTGAAACATGCATGTGTACGCAGGCAATAATGGTGCAGGGCATGCACATCTTCAAAAAAAAAAATTTTAAGAAGAGAAGGTCAATGATGGCTTGGAAAAAATAGCAATTAAGAGGGCCAAATTCCAGGTATGCATGTATGGATCAATTTAGGGTTATAACAAGGAATAATTGTGGGGAGTGAGGGAAGAATTAGCGGTCGTTCTAGTTCGCAGCTCGTAATTCACCAATGTCGTTGATCTCGATGGGACAAGAGATCAACGATCATGATTTAAAGGAGATTTGGGTGACCACTTTTTCGATTGAAGGGATAGAGATCTCAGATAAAGGGCGAGCACATTGGCAACCCACAATTGCTGTGAACTGTCAATTGTCGGACAAACTGATAACGGTCAGATCATGACCGTGGAAACTCTGAGGGAGGTAACATGGCCTATGTAAGTTTATTTTGGTTCAAGAAGGAGACTGAAGAGTCAATCTAAGTACTTTATGTGAATGATCCTTGATCAGGAGGTCGAGTAGCCCCAGGGGAGAGCAAGGAGGGTGTCTACGTCAGTGGTTAAATACACCATTTTATCCTCCACTACCACACACTCACTCACTCTACCAAGGAAGGATATGCAACATCATTAGTTCATATTGCAATGCGAGCAACACACACCTCTGGTGACATGATCCTTTATTTAAAATATTGGTTCTTGAGATTGGTGCTCCCTCCCGATTTTTCCTTACTGTAGTCTCTATCAAGAAACAAAAGAATTTCATGTTCATTATATCAAAAAAATTCTATTGCTCCATTCGAACATATCTGATTCTTTGTTATCTCACGTGTTTTGATATTGAATCTATTAGAAATAAAGGGATGTGATCATTATTCTTCCCAAGAAAAAAAAAGTAATTTTCGCAGATTTCTGAGCCTAGAAAATTCCTCCGGCACTAATCATAGTGCCACCTTGAGAGAATGAGTCTTCCCTAGGGAATTCCTACCCCTGATTGTTTAACCTAGACCATTCACCTAACTGGGCCTTTTCTAGGACACTAATCACACTTTAACCTAGAGAGAATGAGTTTTCCCTAAGGAATAACTATCCGTACCATTTCTTATGGAAATGAATCTCCTGCACCAACCTCCAAAACATACCATTCTTTGAAACTTCTCACAACGATGAACTTCAAAAGAATGATTTCTTGGTTAGGTGGACCATTCTACTTGAACACTACTCAGAGTGACTTCCAAGAACAATGATTTCCCTAGACCATTCACCCACACTGGCCACGAGGGAAATCACTGTCTATGGTACATAAATAGTATATTAGACCATTTTCCTTACAAAAATGATTATCACATATGGACCATTTTCCAAACTGGGAATTGTTTGTCCATCCGAAATCCCGAACCACTTTCCAGACTAGAAAGGAACTTCCCAACCTACACCATTTTCTGAACTGGAAAATGGCTAACCATAAATCAATAACATACAAGTTTTCCCTCCCAACCTGGGAGTAATATATTCCTTCTTAAATAAGGAATTCATTTACATGAGCCCTAAATTGTCCCTTAAGTATGCAATATTTTCATCCTTGACACAAGCTTTACCAAAATATATGCTATCTGCTCATTTGTGGAGATATACTAAAGAACCACTTCTTCCCTATGGATTTTATCATGTTGAATATAATGCTTGATATCAATGTGCTTTGACCTTTCATGGAACACTAGGTTCTATGAAAGCTTCACATATCTCTGATCATCAAAATATATCACGGTTGAATTCAACCAATGATCAAACAGTCCAGAAACCAACTTTTGAAGCCACACTACTTTCGTACAACCATCACAAGCTGTAATATACTCCGCTTTTGTAGTGTTGAGTGAAACAAACGTATTTTTCCTTCTATCCCATAACATCGTGGAAAAGCTCAAACTGAAACATATCCAAGTATCACTTCTTCTGTCATCTGTAGTCCTTGCCCAATCGGAATCGATAAATCCATGCAAATGCATATCATCATCCTATAAGGAAAATATCTGGCCGAGTATTTTCCAAATACATTAATGAGACAATCAATTTTAGACACAGAGACAGGTCTATTGGATCATAGTCTCTCAACTTCTTTAGATCTGTCATCATAGGATTTTTCCATGGATTTGCAATCCATCATCCTTGACTTCTAAAGAACCATTTCAATATACTTCCTATGTCATAGGAATTTTTCACCATACTTTTGTTGTACATGAGAGGATTTGCACAAAATTTTCTTAAATCCATCCAAGGTCTTCTTTGATATGCATACAAGGGTCTGTTTCTGCTATGCCTCAAAACCTTGAGGTTGCTCTGCATATGACTCTTCTTCAATTACTCTATTGAGAAGAACAATATTTACATTCATATGATGTAAACACCAACCCATGGATACTGTAGGATATATAATGGATCATGTAGAGGTATATATGGTTAATAGAACAAGCTTTCATTGTAGTATTCTCCCTCCTACTGCAAGAACCCTCTAGTCCTGAGTCTCGCCTTGTATCTATCAATTCTTAAGTCTTTTTCACAATTTCTCACATACATTTTTCTTCATCACAACTTCCTTCCATTCCTTCTTCTTGACTACTTCTAGTGTTTTCAAAATGGTTCAATTGGTTGTTCTGACTTTTCTTTTTTTCTTGGAATCTTCATTTTCTTCCTCATCCTTATCTTAAATGTTGGAATCCATGGAATCCTGTATAGATTACATGCCCTTATTTCCTAAATGCTCCAACCTTCCACCATAGGAACATAAATGTAGATGGGCAACCAACTATATTCAAGGCTTCTTTTCGAAGAAGACTTCTTCTAGAGTCAAATTGAACATGTGTTTCTTATAATGGAAGATACTTCCAATGAAGAACATGGACAAATACCTCATGGTATTCACATATTATTCAATGTATCATATCGTTGGGGATTAGCTCCCTCCTAATCTGAATTTCTTGCATGAATGAACAATATGCATTGTCTTCTTTTGGAATTATGTGATAATATCCTTCCATCTGAGAGAGTCCATGCTTCCGCCTGTTGCATTTCTCTTTTCTTTCTACAAAGTGTTATAATCATGTTATGGTTTCCTTTTGATTTCCTACTTCCTTCGAGTTTGACTCCTCCGAGTGTCCTTAATTTTGTTTCTATCTGTTTTGATTTTTTTCTATCTCAAAGTTGTGTGATCCTTATAAACTTCTTCTATGATAGATTCCACGAGGATTGTTCATCAAACATATTTCACAAGGGTACCTTCACGGAACAAGAGCAACAAGAAGAAACCTGAATATCTATCTAGAGGATATGTTAGTTCAATGTCCGAACAAGTACAATAAGTATCTATATCAATAGTATTAATTTATAGTTGATTACTCATTCAACCTATCAATAATAGAATCTTTCAAAGACTGCTTTCACAATTTGTAATGTAGTAACTATCACCTTTGATATACATAAATTTCAAGGTTAACAATTTTATCAAACCTGGAACCTGAAGCCTTAACTGTTATGGAGGGTGCACTTGTTCTTCTGAATGCACTCAATCCAAGATTACAGCTTGCACAAGATCTTTAGTACTTTTCGTGCAAACACACTCATGTTTTTCTATATGATATAACTTAGATATCATATATAAGTGCATATCTTTGAAACCTTGTAGCATCGTCCAACTTGTCTTCCAATCTGAAACTAGATACCATCTTGACAAGAAGATATTATAAAATCAATCATAAGATTCAATGATTAGAACAAGATAGAAACTATAAAATTTCAACTTTGACCACAAAATCAATTTGACTAGAATTCAACCTTTGACTTTGACTTTGACTTTGACTTTGACCAAAGATCCAAACCTAACATTTTTGTTGGTTGAGAATACTAAGAGGTGAAATAGGATAGGGTACACTAGGATCTCAAGGAATTAGGTCAAATGATTCATTATAAGTCCCTAAACATAATGGTTAGGGTTTGTTGCAACTACATAATCAGAAAATTTAGTTGTAGCTGTAACTAGTTCCATAATGTGCCTAGAAAATAACCTACTAATCTATCTTCCAGTGGTTAGATTGTATGAATATAGTTTGGGCCAATAACCTACTAGAAATAAAGGGATGTGCTCATTTTTCCATAGACAATATAGCAATATTGTCACCCAACCATAGGCATAAAGGCCACCCCCTAGCACCCTAACCTTGGTAGACAAAATAATTATAGTAGCATACCAATAGCCAACCAGGGCTAGTGCACCTTTCTCCAAGGGTAGATCACTAAGAAAGAATAACTAGAAACCAAGAAGAAATTCAAAACCATAACCAACAGAAAGTCCAAGCGAAAACCAAAATGCCAGTTAGAGCAGTTGCAACTACAGTTCCTATCCAAACTTGCACACCACCAATCTTATGTAGTTGTGAGAGTGAAAAATGAGCTCTAGCACCCTCTACTTATACTTCTTTATCTCACTTGACTAGGTCGAGTTCTCTTACTAGAGGTTAATAAATAAATATTAAATATTCTCTTGAGCCAACTTGTCTCCTAGGGTTATTATACAATGTTCTAGGCTTCCTCTTACTTCCCAGAATATTCTAGTCTTGTCAAACATTACATGTGGAGGTTAATACCTCCCACAATTACTATAATATCAATAAAATCTACTCTTATGGATTTTCCATTCACCCTACTATAAAAGAGATATTTCCATGTAAAAGGGCCAACCCTACTAGATCATTCTAGTTTAATGGAAACATAATCAATAGTGTAGGTTGTCACTCCAGAGGAAAATGGTCACCATCATGTTTAAAATGTTTAATAACTTGATGAAAATAAAATGTTGAAATGAATTAAAGTAAGATCAACAAAAATTTGAATGGAACATAAAAAAATTGTTAACAAATTTCATCCATATTGGGTTACGTCTCCGAGTCCTTTTTCAATCAGTGAGACCACTCAATTAATGCTCAAGTGCAAAAATTACAATGAATGGACTTACATATACCAATTTTCTGAAGACACCCTTCAATTATGTCACACAATCCTATAAAGAGAGGTCATTACTATATTCCTTACGAAATTATGAGAAAAATGAGTATAAAATCGACTATGTTATGAAGAGGAGCCTAAAGACACACTTTTGCATGCATACCATGAGTATGTCTCATACATGAAAAATTTAACTAAGATTTTTCATACATAGAACTTTTACACAAAATATACATCACCATCAGATTCCTCTGAAATTATGAGAAAAATGAGTATAAACACTCTATACTTCTCTCAAAGAACTCAATAACATGCAAAACGAGGCAAAATGATGCAATGTGCACTTGGCACAAAATTGTATGGCATACATTCCAATCCCATAACACAAATACATGGTTCATACACTATTCAGAGTTAGGTTTAAATAGTCATGGGCAACCTAACCATGGCCCTATATAGCAGGGCTACTTTGTTACACTTTAAGTAATATATATTTTTAGTTGTTATAACAAGCATAACTTATGGCGTATTGGTAGGAACATCTTTGTTCAATCGTTGGAATATTCTAGGAATATTCCCTGAAATATAATGGGTTTGATTCACACAAGGAACCAATTTTATTCTCCCTTGGACATTATTGGCCAATCGGAGAGTGCCACTTGGCACTCTCTAGTTGGACCATCTATATGCACAATCTTCTTCTTGTGTCATCATTCTACCACATCACTTCCCAATCATTTCCACGTTAGTGTACATATGTTGATTGTACCGATCACTTTCCACGCCATCATACAGATTCCATTGCATCAGTACGAATGACATATGGCACATTTTTATTGGTCCACATGGGTAACTGAAAATGAAAAACTTGAGTGGCAAGTGACAGCCTCCCGTATTACCACCTTATCATGACGTCATCCTATCAATTTTATGGATGGCCATGTGGGATCCTGTGGAACTACCACATGGAAACCCCACCCCCATTTTTCCTATCTTTTTTCGAACATAAAATTCTCATACAACCTCTGTAGGCTCGCGTGGTACCCCTATTTTACCTATTTTTTCCAAACATTAAACAGTGATAACATTCTCATATGATGCTCATTTGAGGAAATTTTTTTGTCATTGGAAATATAGCCTCGAGCTCTACGAAATGGAGTCATTTTAAAAAGAATTTTAGAAGATAAATTTTTTAGCATTTTTGGATCCTCCTCGATCTCCTTGAGCATTCAGGATTTTCCTGGATCAATAAATTTCACCGCTCTACTATATGTGGCTTGATAAGGATTGAGATATTGAATAGATTACTTCTAACTAATCATCCCATATATCCATATCATATTAATGATTTGCAATGGTTTACAATTATTATATTTGTATTATGGTCAATGCATTTCCTCGGCATACATCAAATTGTAGTTGAAAACCATTGTCTTATCACTCCTCTTGCTCCATATTCATGAATTTTGTGGCTTGAAACCCAACTAAGGAATATTCAGGAAATCCCATTGGTGTGGCACAATAAAAAAATTCAATGAATTGTTTGAGATATTTCCTAAGGCTTCTTATAAAAAGATTCTCCCTACTACATCTGCATCAATATTCCCTCCACTATATCATTTAAAGAGACTGATAGTCCTTGTGGTTGTGTTGAGTAGCAAGTTTAATGATATTTGGAAGGAATTGGTTAATTGGGGATTTGTTTAGGAAATTATATATTTTTTTCTCTTTCCCACAATATTTTTCCACATAATACAGTTTATACAAGAAACCTATTCTCAGTAAGAAACAAAACCCTTGTTATGAATCACATGTTCCACAATTTTTATATCCAAACACATTTTCTTCAGAGGGTGGATCCTTTGAGGAACCTCTCCTCTCTATTTCTTTTCACACACTTGCCTCATTTTTTGTCTTTTCACAATTCAACATGTGATGCATAGTTCACCTATCTTATCTCCAACTCATTCCAATTGCTCGACTAACTACATGATGTGAAAAAAATGGATTAATTTTTCATCTCAACAGGAATCACAAGAGCCCACCATAACTTACAATTCATCTATGACAAGTGAAGAGACGGTAATTATACCTACTAAGGGTTTTCCAAACAATGAAGGCATAACAAACCTATGATATCAATGAGGGAACCCATTTCCCTATATTGATATACCCATAGTTCCTCTATTACATTTTACTCTTCTATGCATATGGAATCTTCAACATGAATCAACTCTTTAGTTGCATAATTAGTCAATGAAGTCTATAGTGTACCCCTTTATTTCTCAAATTCTCCATTAATTTCATGACATATCTAGATAATATTTTTCACATGCCTATTTTCATAATTAAATATCTCTCTCCACATGCATAGAAGCTTTGTTCTAGTACAACACTGCAACTTTGAGAGAAAATTGTTTTCAACAATTACAACCACAAGTCACTAAACATGGGCAACTCCCCATCAAAAAAGTTACATCAACCACTAAATTTACAACAATAATACAAATCTCCATATAGCTCCAACACTTCTTACGGATCAACACTCAACACTAGTCACTATATAGCTCCAACTCTTCTTATAGATCAACACTCAACATTGATGGTTGTATCTTGCAACATTTTTCCTATGCTAGATCCATTCCAAAAGACATAGTCTAACTCTTTTCTGCGATATTATATTTTTAATTGTGCCCGAAATCTCTTGAATTGTAAGAAATTGTTGGATTTGCATATTCGAGTGACTAAGTCTATATAATCCTAGTTTTCGAAGATTTTTTCAAGATTTCTAATCCATTTATGCATTCAAAAAAACAATTTAAAGACCACAAATTATGACTTCTCACCGAACATTTAGACATCCTCATTCCAAAATGAAAAGCAAAGTAATGACACTTCTAATTTAAAATTGAGAGGATTTCATATGCCAAATGACACACATCTCAAAGACCATGCCTTTTCATAAGGGTGCACTACTCCATAAGCACTAGGCCTAATACCCTAGGTTATTCACGATATGTAAGAAAAGAAAGACACGTTGACATAGACTCCATGGAAAGTATATTTGTTAATTTTGACTTTGCGGAAAACTCTTTGTAATATGCATTTGTCTAATTAATGAAAAAACGCGATCTTGGTCCCAATCCTTGCGGACTTCCATCGAATCTCTATCTTGATAATATCAATATTTAATTGAATGGATAGGAGACTTCCGATTATGTGGAGAGGCAGAACCATGACTAAACTTGTAACAATTAGTTTTGACATGTCTAAGCATATTTCGCAACATAATTATACTTGATTTACTTTATCCATGACTTGACTTCACGTAGCAAATTACGACTGGTCAATAAAAGGAGACGCCCCAAAAGGTTTTATTTAACCTGAAAGGTTGCTTCTCCCAAGTCGGTGTAGGATCAATTAAAGCAGGCCGGCATTACTAGATAAGATCGACGTTGACGTCACATAANTCGTTGCACTTTCTTGTTTCAAGTGAGCATATTCGTGGCTTCACTTGTACAAGTGAGACCAAGCTGCTCCATAATCACTTTGGACACGATGTTGGCGTAGGAACCCCCATCAATTAAGCTACCTACTTTTTCCATGATTCTCATAGAAACATAGGAGGGAGGCTACCTAGGCTTAGGTAGGGTAGTCCCTAGCACATTTACCTCATTTTCAGTATGTTGATTCTCAAACTCAGCAGCATTTTTGGATGGCATCTAATTATAATTATTGAGTACATAAACATTTATTCTCTTCAGGTTTATGTCTTAATTGATGAAGAAGAAAAGGGTTATATGTCTCTAGTATTATATGGTAGTAGGAAGTTTGATTATTGCTATGGAGAAATGGTCAGTGTTTCACTGGCATCTAATTATAATTATTGAGTACATAAACATTTATTCTCTTCAGGTTTATGTCTTAATTGATGAAGAAGAAAAGGGTTATATGTCTCTAGTATTATATGGTAGTAGGAAGTTTGATTATTGCTATGGAGAAATGATCAACGTTTCACATGTAGTTGGTGTTTTCACTAGACACATGGCAAAACCATTGGTGTTTTCACTAGACACATGGCAAAACCAGGTGAAGAACATGGAAATGGGTGCCTCAAACATAGAAGCACAAGTATCACCTATAGTGGTTGTAGTGATTTGGTATGTGGGTATGATTGAGCGAATGGTGCATGCATGTTCACCTACATGCACATTGTTCATGTAACTATGTGATCTATTCATGATCAGTCTATGTAACTGAGTAATAGATGTTATATATACGAGAATACCCATAGAGATGTGAGTGCAATGTGTAGTGAATGTTTGTATGTCTGTGTTGGCCATTGTAATTATCCCTTGAATAAAAAAATATTAATTAGCATTATCTTGATTTTTTCCCTCATTTATGTTATACTCTGTTTTGCTTACCTAAAACTTTTGTGGTTTACCTAGAAAAACATTCAAAATTGAATCTTTAAAAAAAAAGAGTCAATCTTGAGAAACAATAATATCCCTTTGTGGTTTACCTAGAAAAACATTCCAAATTGAATCTTAAAAAAGTCAAACTTGAGGTAAATGCAGTTTATCTTATGGTTATCCACAAAAATTACACCAATTTTGAAATTGTAACTTCTAAAGTTAATGCCAAGCACTTTATTAAAAAAAAACTAAATTAACCTTATTGTATAATTAGAGTATAAGGTGTTAATCTCATACTAGCCCATGATATCATCCTACTCCCACAACTACTCCTCCAATGTTGAAGGCTGGCATAACCATCTCAAAAATAAAATATTGAAAATAATCCATAAGTTCACCTATAACTACTACGCCAATGTTAAAAGTTGACATAACCATCTCAAAATTAAAAATTAAAAATTAAAAAAATAAAATATTGAAAATAATCTATAAGTTGACCTATGGGTAAATGAAAAATTAAAAGCTATACAAACATAGTGCTAGGAATATACTATATGGGTTTGTATGAACATAATAAACATTAAATTCCATAGTAGTTTGTTCTCCGTGGAATTAGCTAATTTGAATTTTAATATTGAAATTAAGTATTTAAATCTAATCCCTTATTTGAATTAGTTACTCTCATAAAAATGGGATATGTTCTCATTGTAATAATTTTATATTAAATAGTCTAGAAGTAAAAATAAGTAATTTAATAGAGAGAATATTATAAAGTGAATAAAACTCTTTCACATTCGGTTCATTTTAGTTATTATAATGAGTCAATTAATTTTGCATTTTGAGTTTTAATCCTTAACTTAATAATAATAAAGAATATTTGAATATTCTTCATTTAGGAATTCATAGATTTATGCATGAAAAATCTTGCATTAAAAGATTTTTTTAGTGTGATTTTACATTATGATTATATTTTTATTTCCTTATTATTATGATTATATTTTTATATTATAAATTTATCAATAATAAATTTTATATCATTAGATTTTCTAATGTGACTTTACCATTATATTTTTATTTATTGACACTCAGATGGGGTGAAAAATGGCAAGAGAGGGGAGACAGGTGGCAGGAGCAGTCGGTGGGGGAAGTTAATACCCCAAGCCCCCACCCCCGACGATATTAATTCCTCATGGAATATACCATAGGGGATATTAATTCAGTGCACTTGCGTAAGCCCATGGAAGAGTGCTCCAGCTAGGCCACTCGTACTAGAGGCTTGAACCAGTCCCATCAGCCTTCAATGGCGAAGGGAGGGACCTCAATGGCTCTCAACGACATAAAATCAAACTAAGGTGACTGTTCCTACCCGATGTTTGCTAACTACCGCCTCTGCTATGTGCTTCTTGGCCCTTCTAGGCTCTTTGCTCACCTTCAGAGTGACCTTTGCATTTCCTCAGACTAACATTGCTCTCACTCCCCGGTTCCCACCATGCCTCGAGACAGAGGCAATCCAAGGCGTTCCACAAGGAACAAAAATACTTTCACTCGAGATAATCGGCTCACATCTTCTCAAAGAGCCTTGATAGCTCATTTTAGCCAACCCCGCAGACCCTCCAGCAAAGCTTAATCCACCCTGCGTATTCCAAAAGAGGAAAACCTACCCACCTTACCCCAGACTCAAGCTCTGCTTCCCCTACGCATCCCCAAACCCAAAACCGTGTCCTCAACCAAGCTCTCTCCTCAACCATTCCAGCTCGCTTCGGCTCTCCCAAACACAGTCAAGGAGGAAGCACCTCCGTCAGCCTAATATTCAGGCACAAAGATAGAAAAAATTGAGTCACCTCCTCACCTTGGCCCGAGCCTTGTTCATTTGCATCAGTCCCCTGCGACACTCAACCCCTCCACCTCTCGAGACATTCATCGTCGCTGGTGGGAAGGGGGTTGCATTGTGGAGGAGGAGGTCCCCCTGAGTTTGAAGCTATCAAAAGACGGAGAAGACATAGGCGAGGCTAGCTCTGAAGAAGACAATGATGGTGCTAAAGACACAGGCAAGGCTGGTGCTAACAAAGGAAATGACGGTGTTGAAGACACAGGCAAGATCGCTGAAGAAGGAAATGATGGGGCTGACGATGGCTCACACCACACGTTTCATCTCGTAGCAGAGCACTTGAAGCTTTTATTTAACATCCGACAGCGACAGGATGAGCAGGAGTATGACCAAAGAACCATCCATCAACGTTTAGATCTGTTGTTTGAAGCACTCTCAGACGCCCCTTCTCAAGCTCAATGCCCCACCTGCAAGAAGAAGTTCGTCCCGGACTACACTGATCCAGGTGGATATCGATGGCCACCCACCTTTTTCAAATGGCTCAAAACGACATTTTGGCAATTTTTGCAATTTACTATTTTTAGCAGTTTTTTTGGGTCTTGAACTTCCGAGGCCATTTTGAGGCCCTAAACGATGTTTTTTGGGATATGTTGCTCACAAAATATATTTACAATGCTATTTTGTCTGGAGCGTCGTAGGCCTCAAATAGATCTTTCCAACGAGCTATCGTGCGCCCTAAACGGAGATCGTATGAAAAAGTTATGACCCCGGGAAGTTGATGTACTAACTTACCCAAACGGGGCCCACATGAATTTTGGCGCTTCATCTCCTAGGGTTAGGTTTTTGGATGTCTAGGACTTTTGG